>FIZR01019689.1:0-17148 GCA_900060175.1 Ferrisia virgata | reverse complement strand
AAATCCCCCAAACCTACATGTCAATTCTGCTATGTCGAACCCATCTCTGTACATCCCCTCCTCTTTGAATGCCCGAACCACAATCAAACCCGTAATCACCTTAAAATCCAAACAATCAAATTAACAAATTCCTTTCCTTCGTCTCCAATATTAAACTAAACAATCAAATCTAACAATCGACACTGGTCTTAACAATCCTGGCAATTATACACGCCCAGTGTAATAAAAAAGTAAAAAAAAAAAAAAAAACATTAAGTACAATAGTCATCAATTTTTTTTATTTTTCAATTTATTTATTTATTTATTTCAACATTAAGTGCAAAAATCGTCATTTTTTTCATTTTTAAATACTCAACTGAGACATATTAACATAGAGTCCAAAATTTAAAAACGTCACGTTTCCACAGAATGGGCCCCAGTTCTGAGGCATATCCATGTCAAAACGACTGTTTTTGAGAGCTACCCAAAAATCAGCTGGGGATAAAATTGAAGCATTACATTTAATCATCTAAAATTGATGTCCTAGGTTCATCTGAGGAAGTAATTTCTCAAAAAAATATATCCATTTTTTTTTTGCATAAAATTGTAAAAACGTAAAAAGGTAACATTTAAAAAAAAATCTCTGAGATAAAGAATAATGACAAAAATTTGTCGCCAATAATTATTTTGGTAATAAATATACCACTATTGGAAGAAATTTTCGAATTTTGAGTCTGTTTTGCCGATTGAAAAAATTGAGTTGGAAGAACCGAAATTCTTATCACACATTTTGAAGTTATTTCGCAGCTACCATCTATGGTGATCTCGGCGCACCTTTTTCGAATACAAACACGACTATCATCTCGTAGGTAGATGTATGATAGGTTTAGGTATCTAACCTATCTTATGTCATGTGTCATACTCTGTGTGTTATGTATTTTAAAGTGCATAGTAAAAATTTTCGTCAACTGGAACCATTTCGGATACGTTTTGAAAACGTTGGTCGTTATTCAGGTATAAAATAAGCTCTTAAAGCATTTATCAAACGAGGCGTTACGTCTGCTCGCTTATTCCCAGTAGGCTTATTTATTGTGAAATTTTTGACCGTGAAAAACTGTGTATTCGTAAAAATAGGCCGTAAAAATGGGAAAGCATTCGGTGAGTTGAATGGGTTTGCCGAATACACCGAGTTGATGTTGTACACAGCACAGCACCGTACTCGACTCGTATCTCGTATACTCGTATATAAGGGATGCTTTGCTAAGGTTACAATCGAGGTAAGCAGTAATACTCGTAGAAAAGGAAGGGAGGGCAAATAGATGGACGCACACAGTCGACGCTTTTTTATAATGTAGACCTACTCGCAGTGCTTAGACGCAGGGTATAACTAAAATTCAATTCTTGTTCTGCCTCTTTTAACGTTGTTGTAGCGAGCTGACTCTTGAATTGTAAATTATTTTCGCAATATGCCTGCGCGCCAAGTTGCCTTGTAATGTTTAATTTGAATTTACAATTTTTTATTAAAATTCTACACTAACCGGAGCCGAGTCGAACTGTATTAAACAATCGAAAATAATGATGGCGAAAAAAGGGTGCGTCGCGGTCGGATCAACCATTCGGGGTTCCTTTAATGTGTATTATTTGCAGCCAGCTTATACTACCCAAGCTATACGTATAAGGTTTGCTTTTCTTATTTATTTTTTTCACGCCACTGTGACTGTATCCTTTTCAAATGTTATTTTGTGAACAACAACAACAACAACAACAACGTGTAAAGATGTTATTTTTGCATAATTTATTCGAAATCTTAGTATACCAAGTAGATAGATAACTTTGGTCTCATTTCGTCTGCCATATTCGTAAATTCCCATTGGTCGATGGTACTCGTTTCTTTTACGTATTCGTATCGCGTAGCCTATAAGAAAATCGCTAAGTCTGAGCTGAGGTAGGGCGAAAAAAAAAAAACTCGTTAATGTATTGAAATTTATGCTACAAATATTAGCCTGGTAGTTGAATTTTTTTCTAAGACAAATGCGCCGAGTACATGGTTGACGATTTGGAAAATTTAACTAGAGTGAATACAACTAAGCATACTCGTACAAATGGTCGGATGCTTTGCTGGTACAACGAACAAGAATCCTACAACCGTGAAAAACCAACTCGATGTAATTAGAAACTGCACTTCGATGAGCAATACGCATTTAATTAATTTTCAAGTGAATGAAAATACCTATATAGTGGGGTCCAAAAAAAAAAAGGAGGGAAAATATCCCCTCAGGATTTTTTTTTCCACACAGCATACGTATCATGAACCATACCAGATGAAACGAGTCGACGAAGAAGAAGCTATTAGTATTCTGTGTTTTTGTTTGCAAAAGAAACGACCGTGATGGTAGATAGGTTTGGTATTTTTTTTAAATCAAATGTTACGCTCGGTGTAGTGGCAAGAGACGAATTGATTTATTTTTCGGTCGCGCGACGCGAATGATATTTTTTTAAACGGCTCAGAATTATCGTGCCGTGTAATTCTGAAAAGTTGTGAAAGGTTGAAAAGCTTAAAGTACTGGTGGGAATCGACATCGTTATATGGATACCTATCGAATATGTAAATTAAAAAGAATCTATCTTGCGGCTAAGTATAAATGTATATTCGCGTATACCTATCCTATTCCGATCCAATCCGAATCCGATTCCGATCCGATCCGATTCTCACACAATACCTTCTATTAAAGTATAAGTAGGTAGGTATACATACGTATGTGGGACTATATATAGGTATGTATTGTATACCTACCTATAACTATAGATATACGTTAAGGTAAACGATCTGTGCCAGATAAAAACTTACACCAGAAGCGAAGGCAGAAGGAAGAAAGAGTAAGAGAGAGAAAGAAAAAAAAAAGGGCAAAGGAATGCACACGGGAGTGTACTGTACGTATCTATACCATACTACACATAAGAATGTATTCTATACTAATACACATATACTTACACTACATACCTAGACCTATACCTACCTACACATATAATATTCGCGAATGAAGGAAAACTTTTCTCATGTTCGTCGAAGCGTTAAAGGAAAGTTTTGATTGCGCTTCAGATTCTCGGTACCTCTTCCACCGACCTACCAACCTACCTACCTACCTATCTGCATGCTTGCGATATATTCGAATACATTAAGATTTCATTCGTGTAAAGAGATGCGCCGCGCCAGCCTGAATCACGTTCTTATGCAGCCTAAGAACTTAAAGTCAAGGTCGTTGGTGTTAATTGAAAATTTAAACTATTAAAATTTTCGTTTACCCGCTAGAACGGTTTCTTTACGCTTTCGTAGTGCATTAATTAATTGATGACCCCGAGTTGCTCTCGAAATATGAGAAGGAAGGGGAGAATTATGGGGACAAAAATATCGTTTTGCGTTGCCATTCTAAACTGATTTTCAAGAAATTTCAATGTTAGAGGAATATTATTGCATTTATAGTATTAAAAAAAGCGTATGGAGTAGAAAGAGCAGTCATGGAGAGAGATTAATTTCGAAGTTTGAAATTTATCAAAGGTAAATCTAACAAAGAACGTTCAAAAGTGTTTTTTTTTTGGTTTTGATTTTTTTTTTTTGAGCATGTTGTACTGAATTTCTGAACACCCCCCCCCCCCCCCATATATATATATGATAGATGATAACCTAACAAAGATAATGAAAAAAAATCCAACCATGGGTCCATCCAGAATTAAAAATTTTTTTTTGAAAATTTCAACGTAAAAAAAAATGGGAAAATGTGAACCGAAAATTTTCAAAAATTCTCATTTTTATCACCCCCTTCCAGAGATATTGCGTGTTGACATTTCGTCATTCGTGAGGCTATAATTCTGGAAAGAGTGGGTGTAGGAGGTCAAAACATTTTTTGACATGTTTTTAGACCGTAAGTAACATTTTGGCTCAAGTGTGATCGATTTTGGGTCGAGGGCCGTTTTTGACCCTAGTGAGGAAAGCCTCTTTTTGCACACTTGACGTTTCATCAAAAATGTACATCATTTACTCGCCGATTTCTTAATTAGAAACCATCATCATAAATTTTTTCACGCAAGACATTTCATAAATAAATTAATTTATTTATTTTATTTTTTATTGTTTTGTTTTTTTTATTTTATTTTTTGTTTTAATTTTTTCAATTTTTTAATTTATTTTTTTTTAATTTTTTCAATTTTTTAATTTATGTTTTTTTTAATTTTTTTTGTTTTTAAATTTTTTTAATTGGAGAAAAAATTTGTTGAGAATTCAGGGAAATTGATTATTGGTATTCAGAAATGTCTTGAAAATATTCACAAAGAATGAGTAAAAAATGAAGAAGAAATATAATATAGTGCATTTCCCATTTTTATTTTATTTATTTTTTTTGTCATAGATAATTCATTTTAGACCTTCGGTACCTCCCCCCTCCTCCCAAATTTGTACATGATTGAATTTTGACTCAGGGTCTTCCTTACTCATATACAAGGTGTTCAGGGTAGAAGTAAAGGAGTTCAGCCTGTAACTACGCAACACATACCAAGTCTATGTATGTATATTAGCTTAGCCTCTGAGCTGCAGGGGCTATCAACTCTGATTCAAGAATTTTTTTTTCAATTTCGTGTGTTTTTCAAGCGACTGCCACTCGAGAACTAAAATAGGTATAGATTTGAAATTTATTCGAGAGTAAAGATAATTTTTATATAAGTTAGCACGGTGTAGGTGGTTTTTGTAATTGCAGAATGAGGAAGCGAGCAGTTGATAAAATAATGAGAAAAGCGTGTACCAAAATGATTAATTTCCATCGTTTTCGTTGAATTATTCAAAAATTTGTGCTCGTAACATATCAGTTGAGTTGATGATATTGGAAGAAAAAAAATACTCTTTTTAATTCCGCAAATTTCAAATCTCCATCTTACCTATATGCAAAATTTTTATCATTTGAATTCTGAAAAATAGGAATAAAATTTTGAAAATACTCAATTTCTTGTAATTTTTGAGAACTGAAATGCTGTTAATTTTTCATCGAAGTGAAACAGAGAGATAAGTTTTACGGCATTGAGAAAAGAAAACTTTTTTCCTCCTATCATCAATTTAATTCGTGTGTCATCAGTACAAATTTTTGAATAATTCAATAAAAATGATGAAAATTGCAGATTTTGGTACCCGTTTTTCTCATTATATTATCAATCGCTCGCTTCTCCGCTTTTCTATAACAAGAACTAGCTACACCATGGTAATTTAGATAAAATTCTAGTTTTCCTCGAAAAAATTTCAAATCTCTACCTATTTTGATTCTCGAACAGCAGTCACATGAAAAACTCATATGAAACTGGAAAAAAATCTTTTTGAATTAGAGTAAATTAGCCCCTGCGACTCACAGGCCAAGCAAACATGCATTAATTCTTTGGTAAAAACGAGATTTGTTGATTCCCCCTCTCCCCTCTCGATCGTTGTAGGATGTTTGATTGTGTTAGGAAATCAGGCTAAGAAACTGCACACCTATTTCATGGAATTTAACAAGAAAAGCCAGTACACAATCGAATTTTTTTATAGGAATGTGAATTCTTGTAGTTCGTTCCTTTAAATTCAAAATTAAATGTAAGAAAAAATTGAATGCAACTTCTTTTATAGGTCATCCACTAACTTCGCTATTGGCACTTGACTCAAGGTGAAATTTCATTTGAAAAAAAAATCCAATAAATGTTACACTTCATTGAAAATTAATTATAGATTTATACGTTGCTTATTTTGTCCTTAGGATGCAATTTTTTTCAGTAAATGTTCCGTAATGGCTGTGAGTAGTTGGATTAGCGAAAATTTTCACAATTAAATTTTTTCGCTGAAATTCTCGATACCATTGATGTTTTTAATTTCAATATAAATGCTTTTTTTTTGTACCTAAGGGCTTTGAATTTTTTTCAAACGAGTCTCACGTCTTGGTAAATTTTTTCAGTGTCAGTTTAAATTATCCAGTAAAAAAGTGTACTTTTTTCTCAAGCGCAATATCCATTTAAACGTCTATTTGTCGCTTGAATTCCAATAAAATTCAGCATTAAAATTTTTCATGTACGCCAGTCTTTTGTCCCGTCGAGTTTTTCTCATGTCTTGATTTTTGAAAACGGTCTCGCGCAGCTTAGAAATTTTTTTATCAGTAGTTTAAGATTCGCTTTGCGTTTTTAATAACTTTGCTTATTTCCCTCGAGATATTCTAGTAAGTGATGTCCGTTTGTCCTTGCATAGTTTTTTTTACACTGCTTGAAAATTTGTACCCAAGTTCTACATAATACTGTTATGTAGGTTAAACATTTATTGCTACGATCGATTTCGACAAAAATCGTTCAATTTGTGTAGCTAGATTTTCATCGGTGGTACATATTAGTAGTAATATTTTGGTTGATCTGGGGTCGAAAACAGATTTGGTTAAAATTTTGAAAATAAGCTGGAGTGGAGGAGAAATAGTACAGGCTTTTTAGGCTTTAACCCGATTAAAATTCACGGAAAGCGGAAATTTTGTATATGGATAGAAAGGTACTGTTGTGAAGTATGTGTTTCAATATTCCCGAAATTCTCTAAAATCCATGAATATTTTGTCCCCACTTTTCAGGGGCAGGGGGGTGTGCAAAGGTTGTTTTTTTGGCAACTACATCCCAAATAAGGCTCTTACGAAAAAAATATTGAAACGGAAGTTGAGGACAGTTAAAAAACAAAAATTTTTACTTCTTTGACTTTTTTTGCCAGGAGGTTGTATAGAGGAACTAGGGGGTTCAGAAAAAAAACAATTTTGAAAATTCGCAATTCGCAGTAATAATTTTCAAAAATCTGCTTTTCACTGATGTAAAATAAGAAAAATGTTGGACAACACCCTTTTCTCAAAGTGGGTTGAGGGTGCCCTTTGAAAAGTTGAAACTTTCTCAAGATATTCCATTCTAATTCATTCCAGTTCCACTCCATTCAAATCCCATTTCAATTCCATTCCATTCCAATTCCATTTCTTTTCGATTTCATTTCATTCTATTTCATTCCAATTCCATTCTATTCCAATCCAACTTCATTCCATTCCAATTCCAATTTCATTTATTTCCAGTTCCATTCCATTCCAACTCAATTCCAATTCCAATTCTAATTCCAATTCCATTTCATTCCATTCCATTCCAATTCCAATTCCAATCCAATACTAATTCCATGCTATTCCATTCCAATTCCATTCCAATTCCATTCCAATTCCAATTCCATTTCATTCCATTCCAATACCAATTGCAATTTCAGTCCAACTCGATTGTATTCCAATTCCATTATAATTCCGTTTTCCCTTCGGGAAATCTGACTAAAAAATTGTAATATAAAGAAATAGAAAAATTAAAAAATTAAAAATGGAGAAAAATAAAAAAATTAAAAATGGAAAAAAATAAAAAAACAGTAGTAGAATAAAAAAAAATTTAATTATAAAATTTAAAAAATTGAAAAATTTGAAAAATAAGAAAAGTTGATGACTTTTAATGAAAAAAAAACAAAAAAATAAAAAATAAAAATTAAATAATAAAGATTAAAAAAATTAAAAAAAGTTGAAAAATTAAAAAATTTGAAAAATTAAAAAATTGATGACCTGTGGTACTGTATATTAAAATATTAATATGTATCTTTCATTAAAAAAATATAAATATTAAAAAATTTTTAAAATAACAAATTGAGCAAAGAAGTTTAAAATTTGTTGTATATATTCAATAGGAAATGTACTTTTTTGTAGGTCTCGACTTCCTAGCCTCATTGGATACCCTCCTATGAATTAAGATATAAGTGATGTTTTTTTTTTCAATTAACATAATTATAATATTTCACAAAAATTAGGCCGAAATGTGTTTTTTTTCTTCATCTTTCTTAAAACCTTGTACTGTATTTACTAATAATGAACCGAAAAATTTCCTCCAGATATATGTCTTCTTATAAATGAAAGAACGTAAATAAGAGAGCTATATCTGTATATACGCGTATGTGTAAGTGAAAGGTACCGAAGAAGGGAGAGGAAGAGAGTAGATCGACCTTTGCTGCGGCGTTATTATTCAAAGCGTGCCACGCTTTTCGGTATATACGAATTAACTCGCTTATTAATTTAGGTGCGCCGTATATAAAAGCTCAAACGAAGCCATTATTTGCCGCCAAAGGCGCCAAAACGTGTGATATTTTTCCACGTTTATACCGCTAATTTCGTCGTTTCGCTGTTATTATCTACGGGTAAATATTCGCGTGCTAGTATCTACTACTTACGTATTGAGTAGAGGTACCGCATACACACCAACACAATCTCTAAAATAGAGCTTACATAAAGTGTATGTGTACGTAGTAGGTCTCTAAGTATATGCTATACGACATCAGCCTTATCATCATCATCACCATCATCATCAGATAAAAACGTTGGAAAACGAAGAGGGAGTACGCAAGATCAACGAGTATGTGTCTCGAGTAAGTTTTAGTAGTGGTATAAAGATACACAGACACACATACACGCATACGCCACCTATTTATGATATAAATTCTAAAAAGCAATTAAAATGTTTAATAAGGAAATAATTCTCATCTTGCGAATTTCCCAGATAACATATACCTAATACTTATTATATGTATTACGTTGGATGGTATCTGATAAAAAAAAAGGCGAGAAGAGAAGATGGGTGTGTATTTTGTATGATAAGTTTCGGATACACGATTAAAAATACATGGTGTATACGAATTACAAAGGCGAAACTAATAAAACTTGAGTTATGAGTATTTGGTACGTGCCGCGTTGCAAGTTATATTTCAAAATCAGAACGTATAACGATAGAAAAAAGCTTTCCGATTACCTTCAATTTGCACCACGGTTCATTTTTCGAAATATTCTATTCCGTTCTCAAATCACGTTTTAACTTATCTACATCGTTAGAAGAGGGTAACCTCAAAAAAGACCCGTGTTACCCGTCGAATACTATGCTCGTGTTACTATTTCTCTCTCTCTCTCTGTCTCTCTGTCTGCCTCTCTTCTTTCAACTTCGTCTCGTCTGTGTCCTGGTGATGGTTTGTATAGTACCTTCGCAGCTACGCTTACATAAAGCTTTTAAAAGCTACTCGTCTAGTCGATTTCGATATTTTCACACCTCAGTTCTATGTAGTATACGGTACATGTACGAATACTCTACGTAGAATTACGTGGTCCCTCCCTCCTTTCTCTATGCTCCAGGTGCGGTAATTTAAGGCGAATTGTTGAAGAATTCACCCGTGTATCATTAATAAACGTAGATAATTACAGTTTACAATCGATTATCTATGCTAGATTAAAACCGAATTACTAATTAACATTTTCCCCCTTTCTCTTTAATAGGTGTTAATAGAAGTTTACTTTTTCCTCATATCGTCTTTAATGATGGCTGTTAGTTATCGAGTAATGTTTTTCGCTGTTCACTGTAGGCTTTTTTTTTGGCCGAAAAAAATTAGCTCGAGTGGAAATTTTTAAAGCATCTATAAAAATTAACCCAGTTGCGAATTGAAAACTGTAATTAGTTAATGTTTCTACCGATCCTAAGATTAGGGTTTTTTTTTTATCAAATTAAAAAATTCCAACGAAATTAAAGCAAATGATACGAATTAGGCTGAAAAAATTTTCGTTTTGTTTCTGTTTTTTTTTTGGCCTGATTTTCTATGTCATATTATCAATGAAAACCAGGCTATTTATAGTCTATCGACCAATGGTGGATGAGGAGGGGCGGGGGTATTAACCTAGAAGACCATTAAGACGATTTTTAGCAATGTCAAATATTTATTTTTATTTTTTTTTCTCGAACATTAAAATTATTTACTCCGCTCAATACCGACCAAAATCGCTCCGATTCGGTCAATCGGTTCAGTTTAGTCGCGAATCAGATATATATGAGTGGGGATGAACTTAAGTCAAAATTCAGTCATGCCCCAATATGGGGGAAGGGGTGCTGTGGGGTCAAAAATGCAAAAATTACCCCTTTTTTAAACTAACTGATGGAAAATCAAAAGTTGTATCACATAATTCAAAAATCAACCTCCTAAGTCAATTAGGAAGGAAGATTTAGGGGGTTTCCTTCTTTTTTGACCTTGAAAAAGGGTTGTTCCTCCCATATCTCTCCACCAAATTTAACCAGGAAGTTGAAATTTGGTACGTACATTTAGTTGGGAGCTTAAATGTGCCTTTTGGAGGTTTCGACTTTTTAGCTCCATTACACCTCCCTGACAGCCGCAAAAAAGTGGTTTTTTGATCGGTTTGCTTATTTTTTGAGTTAGTTTCTAACATAACTCTCCTCCAAATTGAGCTAGGAACTTGAAATCAGGTATGTTTCGTCTGTAAGGACCGTTGATGTGCGTTTTAGGAGTTTCGACTTTATTACCCATATTGAACCCTTCCTACCTGGAATGCTGATTAGGAAAAAAGCGTCGCTAAACGATGCTATTTTTCAATTCTCATGATTGTAACATGTCTCAAAAATCAGGCTGATTTTTCGATTTTATTTTTATTTTTTTTTTCAACGGAGTTATATTCTTTTAGTCATGTGTGAAAATATATTTAGATACGAGTTAGAAGTTTCCTACAAAAAAAAAACCAAAGGTAACCTTGAAACTTGTGATAATTTTTTTTTTCAAAGTTACATAATGTTATGGTTCCTTTTCTTTCTTTCTTTCTTTCTTTCTTTTTGAAATAGATAAAGGAATAGTTTTTATATTGGTGGTAGTGGTACTAGAGATCGTTGAACTTACAACGAGGATAATGACATTTTTTTCTTTTTTCTCAATTTTATAGTCTACTGATTTAGGATTCCGAATACCTACTGTTTGCTACCTACGTGGAAAAATTGCGAGAGAAATTCTTTTTTTTTTTGTAGGTTTAACTAATAGAGCAGTGCTAGTGACTTGTGACATTTTAGTAGTATTAGAATTGTCGTAGGCCCAGAATGGAAAAAATTTATAATCTTCGCAATGCCTTCAATTTTAAATTGCGGACAAATTCAAGGTACCATGAAGCGTGTAAAAATTTCAAAATGTTATGTTACTTTTAGTTTTGAATTCAAGCTGAAGATAAACCTTAACACGTACTTAATAGACTTTTAAATTTCTGCGAAATGTCTCCTTGAATTTTTATCCGTTTTTGAAATTGTTCGTAGTAGGTATCTTACGTATTTCGTGTAAAAGAAAATACTCGAGTATGTATGTTGTATGTACTTTACATTTCAGCCAGTTGAATGTGGAGTCAATTAATTTTGTCAGATATTAGATTAGGACCAGGAATTGTGTTGTAATATCCTTAAAAAGTTGATATTTTGGTACTCGTATATTGCTTAACCAGTAGGAGGTAGCGTGGGTGAACGGTTCCTGTGGTGTGAAAATTTTAGGGGGGGGGGCTAGATAAAAATCAAAGTAATTCAATAACTGATTAGTGATTTGAATAATCATTTATCGAAATTTCGTTCTCGATTCGCTGGAGCAATTTATGAATATTATTCGCTTTATTTATAAGAGGAGAGTTTCGAAAAGTTGATTTTTTTTTATCACACACGTTTCACGACAAAACGTAATTACTGTGGAAGTTATTTCAGCAGTGACTTGATTTTTTCAAATAGGTAAGGGAGAAATAGAGTGGAAAATTTTATAAACCGACAGATTTTTTAGGCTGCGAAATAAAAAAAAATTAAACTAAAATACTCGTGAGATTTGAAATTTCTAAAATTTTTCGTTCGCGACTCGCTCAGGCACTACTTATTCTCTCTGTGTTCTCACGTCTTGAATTTGTTTACGATTTTTTATGGGAGAACGGGAGGGGAATGTGAGATTGGTGGTTCAGGTGGCCCATACTATTGCACATTATCGACGTACGTCTGATGGAAATGGCGGCGGGGGGAGAAGTGTCAGAAAAATTTGTTTCCAAGACCTAGAAAATCATTAAAATCGTCTTTGGGCTTATCAAATTTTGTTACTTATACTTTTTTACCTCCGAAAAGTAGAATCACGAACTCAGTTAGATATGTACCAAAATCAGTTTAATTTGGAGGGAATGACCTTAGATCATAATGCACCTAAGTCCAAATTTTCAAAAAGAAACACAGCTGAAGGGGGGGGGGGTTAAATCGCTAAAATGAATTGTCTTTAAACCACTCGATAGGAAATCGAAAGTTTTATAATATGACCAAAAATCAGCCACCTACATTAATTAGGAGGGGAGATATAAGGAGTTTTTTCCCTTTTTAGCCTTGGAAAAATTTTCACTCCAAAATGAGGTGGGCGGTTAAAATTTGGATGCCCATTTTGTAAAAGGTTTTAGATCTTAAGTGCACTCAAAAAAATGTTTTAAAAGAAGAGCTAAACTTCATATCCCATGCGTAGCGAGGGTAAAATTGTAAAAAAAAAAAAACGAATTTTTAAGCCCGTAAAAGTGTATTTTTCGCCGTTTGAATCTGTAATTTTGAAGTTTCATTAAGAGATAGAGAGTGATGCATTTGGGAAAGATCTCATTTTTTTCATGAACAACGCTGTTTTCTTTTTAGTACCTGAATTTACAAAAATAAATTAAATATGAAAAAAAGCATCGTTTCACAATACCTTTTCTGCCTGGTTTAGAGGAAAGAGGGGGGAGGGTGGAATGTATCTAAACAGTGGAAACCTTAAAAGGCACATTATCTTCAACCTGTACTAAATGTACATACCAAATTTCAACTTTATAACGCAATTTGGAGGGGAGTTATGTGAGGAGCAAACTGGAAAAATAAGAAAACCGACAAAAAAAACTGCATTTTTGAAGCTGTAAGGGGGTACAATGAGGCTGAAAAGTCGAAACATTAAAAAAAACATATCTAGAATTTCTACTAAATGTGCATATCAAATTTTAACTTCCTAGCTCAATTTGGATGGAAGACGAGAGGAAACTGCATTTATGTCTCCCTTCCTAATTGATTTAGGAGGTTTATTTTTGGATATGTTATACATATTTAGATTGCCTATCAATTGGCTTAAGAAGAAAAACTGTTTGCGATTTCTGTCCCTCAACACCCCCTCGCTCAAATTTGGATACAACTGAATTTTGACCATGGGTCATCCTTACTCCGGAATCGTAAATGTGCTCCAAATCAAATCCTATTTTTGATCGATTTTGGTCGATATCGAGCTGAGCAAATAATTTTTTAATTTCGGTGATAAAAAAATAAATAAAAATAAATATCTTACTTGACCAAAAATGGTTGTAACGATCTTGTAGGTCACCAAAACGGATTTTGTTGATATGCCCCCCTCCTCACCTGCGGTAGGTCGATAGACTATTATAGCCTGGTTTCCATTCACTATATGATAAAGAAAATCAGGCCAAAAAATTACCATGAACGCATATAAAAAATTTTCAAGTTTTTCAACCTCAAAAGATGTAGTTTAGGACCTCAAAGCCTCACATGACTAATCCACTGGACACCATGAGTTATGTCACATTTCCAAAAATTTGTTAAATTAAAGAATTTTACTTTTGTCTTATCGTCCTAAATATTTCCAAGTATCCAAGTTCTGTTTGGTCGTTTAGTTCACGAAGAAAATTTGTCGTGCAAAATTTTTTTCATCATTTTGAGGACCGGTTCGAGAACACTTCTTGATACTTTATTACATTCAAAAAACATGTAGATGATATTTTTTCTCAAATTAATTATTACCACCGATTCCAGACTTGGTTAATTTGAAAAAAAATTGACTTTTTCGCATTATCAAGTAAAAAGATTTTATTAGCAAAAATGGTAAAATAATTACGACGTTAAAACGTTTATATTTCTATTCTGTGGTAAATAGAATTACTTTACCGCGTACAAATATAACGACGTTATATGAATAAAGTCCATTCGAGCGAACCATTGTTTTATATTCAAATTTTAAATAATTTCATATTCCAAAGTAGGCGTAATGCAAGGCAGGAACATATAAAATCAGCTGCTATCTTCGCGCTGATATTTTACGTCGTCGGCGTCGAGTTTTAACGTTAATGTTCGATGCATCATCTCGAATATCAATCATAGATTTTCCTCGTCATAATTAACCCGGATGAAACGAAGCTTAAAATTAAAAATCTGAAAACTAACGCTATTTTGGAAATCTCAATTTTCCATCAACGTCTTAAGAAAGAGGCGTTACGTTGAAGCGATAAAATTTCCAAAGGAAACCTCCGCTATTATATTTCTTATCCGAGCGATAAATTCGGCTAATTTGAAAATTCTCGCTACTTATTAGTTATACCAACGGTGTATGAGAAAGCTTCGGCGTTTATAAATTTTGTAAATTTTAATGATATACAACGATGAGAAACGACGGCGTGGCGACGCGTTGAAAGGGCACCCGCGCGTGTATTTTTTCTTTCGTTTGTATCCGAGATGAATTGCCTTGTGTACTATCACGTTTCACGAGCAACTTTATTTAAACCCTTGTAATTTAAATTTTTTTTTCAGTTCAATTTACTCGTTAATTTATTACACGCCAGTTTAAACTGTTCTGCGTATGTGTGAAGGGGCCTGTATGCCTACTTTATATAACTGGTGAGCGCGTTGATTTAATTTTAAATATCCGGGTAGTTCCGGCTTTATACGGCGGTACCGATATCGTGTAATTTTTAATTACAATATACCTATGTACAATACGTACACTTATTTTAATGTGTAGAGGATGTAGGTTTTTTTTTTTTTTAGTAATAATGTCACTAGAGGATTAAAAATTGATTCGACCGTATCCCAAGTGTAAACACGTGGATCTTTTTTTATTGCAATCGGAAATGAAGGGTTATTTCAGTTTCGTGGAAATGGGTTTATGAAAAATTTATCGAGAAATGACTTTGGATCTAATTAGAATCCGGAAATATAGATCCTCAAACAGTTACAACAAATAAAACTGACCAGCTCGTCGAAATTAATACGTGAAAGTACTTGTAATGTGTGCTTTCAGAAGTCTTTTTAGCCTGATTTTCTATGTCATATTGTCAATAAAAATCTGACTATTACAGTCTATCGACCAGTGGCGGTTGGGTGGGGGGAAATACCAGAAAAATCCGTTTTGGGGCCCTAGAAGACCATTCAGACAATTTTTGGCTATGTCAGGTATTTATTTTTTTTCCGAACATTAAAATCTTTTACTTCGCTCATTAGTGACCAAAATCGCTCCAATTCGGTCAATCAGCTCATTTTGGCGGCAGATTGGATATATATGAGTGGGAATGATCTTGGGTCAAAATTCAGTTTTGTCCCATTTTAGGAGAAGGGATGCTGAGGGGTCAAAAACACAAAAATTGTTCTTTTTCAAACCAATCGATATAAATCTAAAGCTGTATAGCCTATCCAAAAATCAACCTTCTAAGTCAATTAGGAGGGAAAATATGAGAGGTTTTCCCCTTTTTGACCTTGAAAAAGGACTGTTCCTCCCATATCTCCCCGCTAAAATAAGCTAGGAAGCTAAAATTTGGTACGTATATTAAGTAGTGACCCTAGATGTGCCTTTTGGGAGTCTCGACTTTTCAGCCCCATTTCACTCCCTCACATGTGGTTTTTTGGTCGTTTTTTCTTATTTTTTGAGTTTAGCTGGTTACCAGCGGCATATGCATACATGGTAATAACCAATGATGTACAAGTGTTAATTAGTGATGTACTAGTGGTATCTAATGGTATACCCATGGTATTTGTGGTACTCAATTGTGTACCATTGGTCACCAATCGTGTAAGTGGTAACTAATGGTATACTACTGGTACGAACGATGTGTTAGTGGTAACCAGTTGTGTACCAGGGTAAATAATGCGCACCAGAGGTAAACAATCGTGTACCAGCGGTAAAAACTGTTGTACTAGTGGTAAACAATAGTGTACCAGTGGTAAATAATGATATACCAGTCATAACCATTGGTGCACTGTCAACTAATGGTGTACTTTTGGTTACCTTTGGTACGTAGTTGATTACCAGTTGTGTATTAATGATTATCACAGCTGTACAATTTATTGCCACTGGAACACCATTATTTACCATTGTGGCATACTATTGTTTACAACTTGTACACCACTGTTTACCATTGATACATTGTTCATTACCACTGGAACACCGTTATTGACAGTTGGTACATCAATGAATCACGGGTACACCATTGTTTACCATTGAAGCGGAATTTATTACCACTGGAGCACCGTTATAAACGGCTGGCGCATCAGTGCACCACTGGTATAGCCAGCGAACATAGTGATGCAAACGTGCTCTTGCATCACCTGGAAGTTTTCAGTTGGTCAAGTTTGAATTTATATAACATTTTTTTGAAAGTATAATATTTTTGAACAAAGAAGGAGTGCCAATTCGAGGTTCTTTCAATAAAGGAGACAATTTTGAAAATTAAAAATTTATGGAATTCTTAGACCTACGTGCCCCAAATACGACGTATCAGAATTAAAACATGGAAAGATGTTTAATAGATCATGTTGGAACAGCGATAGTGTCAGATTTCCGGCAAAGTTCGATAATGTTCGGAAAGCATTCGGGATATTGAAACATGGTTAGTCGCAGGTTCAGTTCCTGTGTAAGCGAACTCGTGTGTGTATCGAAATGGATGCGCAATGCAATGCGCAGAGCAGTTACCAGTTGTTATCGACAGTATTGAAATTTGAAGATTTATCAGCGGTGTTTTTTAAATAGCTGAATACAAGTAAAGTGTTTCTGTACAAGATGCAAAAGCAAATTACTCCGTTTAACGCCGAATAAATGTCCGTAAAATGTAGGGAAGGGAACCATCTAAAACCTCTGAAATCCCCAATTCCCTAAATCCTAAAAAGTCTGAAATGCTGAATGGATTAGAATCCAAATCTATTAGAAGTTAAAATGAGCAAGATCATTAAAAGACAAAATTAGCAAAATTAAAATCAAAGCTTGAAATTGAAATCCACGCAAGAATAAAGTAAAAAATCGAAGAATATTGTGAATTTTACTGTTTGGAACTTCAGTAGTATTTCGAACACTTTCGATGTTTAACTCTTGGCTTGCTAAGAGGTGTAAGTGTTATACTGCTGTGGTTGATGAGACATCTGATATTCGTGGACTAGAACAAGTGTAATTTTTTAGCCTAATTTTCTGTCATATTGTCAATAAAAACTAGGCTATTACAATTTATCGACCAGCGGGGG
>FIZR01019683.1:0-11634 GCA_900060175.1 Ferrisia virgata | reverse complement strand
TTTTTTTTTTTTTTTTTTTTTTTTTTTTTTTTTTTGTTTCGTTCGTATTTCTTTTTTGGCCAAACGAATACGATACGCTGACGTAGATAAAAAGTTTCGGGGTTTTACGACAACTAGGACGACGACTACGACGACTACGACGACGAGGTTTTTATTTCGTTCTCTTCGGTATGGCGCGTTTTATAGTATACGAGTTTTGTTTAGAAAAGAACGTAAGAGTTCGAGAATAGGTACTCTGTGTATAGCGTCGATACGTACAGCATAAATGAGGAGGATGGGAGACGCGTTCATGCGTCTAGAATAGAATGGGCGCGATGCGATACGATACGATACGATGCAGGGGGTAGAGAGATGTTGGTGATGGTAAAATAAAGCCCCCAGAATTTCGAAATTATTCTCCTCCGCTCTCTGCGTCTCGTCGCTAGCTCGTATATTTCTCGAACGAGAACCGAAACCAGCCACTATGCTGTACGCGGTAGTAGTATAATAAATACGTAACGTAACGTAACGTATACGTATACGTACGGTGGCGTAGTACGAGAGAGTTATAGAAAAGAAGATGGTTGGTACACGCAGTACGTTTCATAGCGGATGTAAAAGCGCCATCGCCACCGTTTGCGAAAAAGGGCCGGGGCTGGGGGAGGGGGGCTGCAAAGGGATGGCGGAGCGGTGATGTAATTTATCGCAAAAGGTGATTGCTGCGAGCTTAATCGCGTAAAGCTCTTTGTGTTTTGGATGCTCCGTTACGGCGCCGAAATATACGACCGACCGACAGCGAAGGTTCGAATGACTTTTCCCGGTTCCCTTCTAAGTACGTAGTACATCGTTCGCTATACCTCCGCTTTGCTGTATCTCAAATATCCACACCGTCCTCGGCGTCCTCGGCGTCGTCGTCGTGTCGTACAGATCCGGAGAAGTGGTGATGTGGCTGCGTTGTACCGGCCATGAAAAAGCCTGCGTATATTGGCCAAAATATATGGTTTAACGCCAACCACCAACGTGTGGAGTATGTGAATTTATCAATGATATAGCGGCGGTGATGGTGCGATACTAATACCGGGGATTATGGGTAAAGGAAATCGTTACAGTTTGCCATAAAGAAAAAGGCAACGTAGCAGGAATAAAGGTACCTTTACATTACGAAGAACAGTAAGACTGGAAAATGGGCAACGATTAAACGAGAGTAGAAAATGTCTGATCACCAGGGTTTGGCTATTGAACGAAAAAAAAAAAAACTTCCATTTTTGGTAGGAATTGTGGTTTTTTTTTTTTTCATTTAAATTTTGGCACGTATTTTTTGATATTACAAAATGTACTACGTACAGTTGGATAAATTAAAATTAATGTACAACTACCAACGAGAAAAATAACAATAACAATTCAAATCGCGTTAGATAGTAAATACCCATGGTAATTGTAGATGACTCCGTTTATAAATTTTTATTTCTTCTGCATAAAGTGAATAAGAGAAAATAAAACCATTGGCAAAGAAAAATTAAGAAAAAGATACAAGAAGCAAAACAGCGACAAATTTTAAAACTGAAAATGCAATATTTTTTACAACTTCGAAGTGCAGTTATTTGTTTTATCTCTTTATTCGTATTTATTGCAGTACCAGAAAAAAGAAAAACATTATTTTACTACGATTTTGTGTTGTTTTTTCAAATTCATAGATTAATTTCTGTTCGGTAAGTGTCACTATGAAAAAAAGTTGAAAAATTACGACGAAAGAAAATGCATCAAAAATAATGACAAATAAACACTTTGTATATTTTTATCAGCGTGAAGATAATCGAATTAAAATAGTTCTTTCGTGTTAGACCCTTTACGGAGAGATGTAGGGGTCCTCAATTTTGGTCCAAACTTGATAAGACAGAAAAAATCAAAAGACATATTGATTCTTATTAAATCGAGTTTCATATTTTTTGAACACAAATCTTCATTAACCCACTAAGCATTCAAGAAATGAAAAAAATTCATTCTTTCAAATATTTACATTTTTCTCTATTAGTGGAAAAACTCGAAATTTGTTAATTTATAGGATTTTTTAAAATCGTTGATAACCATAGAAAATTGGGTAAAAAATTGACTAAAATGGATAAAAAAAGACAAAAATAAATAAAAAATAACGAAAAAATGTTGAGAAATGGATGAAAATTGACATAAAAAATGAAATAAATTGTTAAAAACCATAAAAAATTGGGTATAAAATCCAAAAAAATTGATCAAAAATTACGAAAAAATATTGAAAATGGGTAAAAATTGATCAAAAATCACTAACAAAAATTGACAAAAAGCTGAAAATTTAGCAAAAATTGTTGAAAATTTGAAAAAAATCACATAAATATGAGTAAAAAGTGTAAACAGTTGATCAAAAATCACGGATTATTATTGAAAAACGGGTAAAAATGGAGTAAAAAAATTATTAAAAATTATTGAAAATTAGATAAAAATTGGTAAAAAGTGCACAAAATTCATCAAGAATCACGAAAAAATGTAGAAAACCAAGTGAATTGACCTAAAATTAAAAAAAAATATTGTTAAAAATCGCTAAAATCGTCGAAAATCTGGTAAAAAATTACCATTCTTGTTGATTTTCATTCATTTTTCAACAGTATTTGGTGATTTTTGATGAATTATTTGTGCATTTTAACGATTTTTTTCCTTATTTTAGGCTGATTTTTACCTCTTTTTTAATGTTTTTTCGTAACTTTCGATCGATTTCCTGAACTTTCTACAACTTTTATCAAAATTCTACCCAATTTTTAATGATTTTTCACAATTTTTGGTCAATTTTCATCAATTTTTTAACATTTTTTCGTGATTTTAGATCAATTTTTGCTTTTTTTTTCTTTTGTAGATGATTTTTTCGTATTTTGGGTCAACTTACCCCCATTTTCCAACACTTTTTCGTAAATTTTGTTCAATTTTTTGAACATTTTAGCTATGTTTAACAAATTTGTACCGAATTTTCAATGGTTTTTAGCAAATTTATGGTTCATTTTCTCTCATTTTTCAATATTTTTTCGTGATTATTCATCATTTTTTTCACTTTTAACTCAATTTTCGATAATTTTTAACGATTGATTTTATATTTTATGTCAATTTTCATTCATTTTTCAACATTTTTTCGTAAATTTTATTTGATTTTGGCACTTTTTATTCATTTTTTGATGATTTCTCAACTTTTTTTCGTATTTTAAGTCAACTTTCACCCCAATTTTCAACATTATTTCGTGAATTTTGTTCAATTTTTGAACATTTTAGTTATTTACATCAAATTGTACTGAATTTCCGAAGATTTATAGAAATTTTTGGTCCATTTTCCTCCATTTTTCAATATTTTACTGTGGTTTTTGATCGATTTTTTGCTCTTTTTACCTGCTTTTCTATGATTTTTAACGACTTCTATGAAACTTTTTCATCAATCATTGCTCATTTTTCAACATTTTTTTATAATTTTTGACGGTTGTTACCTACTTTTCAATGATTTTTAGCAATTTTTCGTCTATTTTAACCCATTTTTCGAAGTTTTCCAATTTTTTTCGTATATTAAGTCGACCATTTCCCAGGTTTCAATATTTTTTCTTAATTTTCGGTCAATTTTTCGAACTTTTTACCCATATTTGGTAAATTTTTATTGCATTTTCAATCCTTTTCGACGATTTTTTTTCATGTTTTAGATCAATTTTCCTGCTTTTTCAACTCATTTTTGTGAAACTTTCATCCAATTTTCACTCAAAAATCATCAAACATTTGATAAAAATTTCAATAAAAATGGGTAAAAAGTGAAAAAATTGATAAAAATTACGAAAAAATCGTTTAAAATTATTAAAAATTGGCTAAAAATTCAACAAATATAGGTATAAAATGCAAAAAATTGATCACAAATGAAAAAAAATGTTGAAAAATATCATCGAAAATTACGTAAAAATTTCATAGAAATGGGTAAGCAGTGCGTAAAAAGATGTTTTTGGACATTTTTTTCACTAAAATGATCAACTTTTTATGCAATTTCTAGTTTTATTCCAAAACCTGCTCGTTTGCTAGAATACAAAATTTCAATGAAAATATGAAACAAAAATACACTTCATATATAGTTTGATACCAAAATACTTTTTTTTTTCATTTCAGCACTTCTACGTTAATTTTTAAATTTTGCAAAATTGGAACTTTTTTCAACACTGGAATATTTTTGGTAACTACCAATTGGCAATATGGTAACCCTGAATACAATGTTTCAAAACCGCTATTTCAATACTAAAGTCGATTCTACTTTTACCAAACTAAAAATATTTTTCACATCAGAAAATCTTCTCACTCGTAGGTAATCTACGTATTACGCACTACCTACACCTTCGTCCGTATAAGTAATAGCAATAACATGACGAAAGTCAACATCCTACATCACTACGTCATAATTTCCCATTCTGAATTAAGCGGCTTTCGCCTAAACGACGACAGCGTGTCATGACATATACGACTAGGCGAGGCGGAGCAGTACGGAACGACACGGCGCCTCTATTACATAAACACACCATCGAGCACGAAAATCCAGCGCAGTAAAGCCATCGCACGAGATAGTTAGAGAAAGAGCATGTAAAAGCATGTACCAACGTGAAATAATTTACATACGATAATATTATCCATTATCTGCGAGTATAATAAGTAGGTAAATGGTAAAATAAATTAAAAAAAAAAAAGGAGAAATGATAAAAAAATTTATCGACTTGTCGCGTCGTCGTTGCCAAAAATTTAGTAATTTTACTAGATATTACGAGGACTATTAGAAAGATATCAAGATACATTTACATATATGTACCTTCTACAGTAGGTATATTAAAAGAAAATATGATAAATGAGAATAGAGAGAAAGGTTCGAAATAGAAGGAATTGAATATACGATATCGTGGTAGTAGTCGTTCGTGGTCGTTCAAATCAAAATAACGTGTTTTTTTCTTTCACCTACAAGTAGGTGCTAGGTGTAAATCGTTCGACTTGTTGAATTATTATAATCTTGTGCGTGTGAGTAAGTGTGGAGATATAGTCGATCGATGTAAGTCTAGATAGTTAATATTTTCACCATTATCGATCTATCATTCTTTCGCTATAAAATACCTACATACATACGTTGATAGCAGGTCTATGCACCATAATCTATAGTTGTTGTTGATGTTGTTATTATTGACGTTACGTAACGACAGAAGGAAGGACGATGGAAATTTCAAACCAAAGAAAGCACACACACACACATTAACGACGCCATACTCTCTCTTTAGTCCGTATCGTTTCAATATCGCGAACGTATCAGGTATATAAGCGACGATAATATGAAGATTTACGACGAAGATGACTACGAACAGCTGATTTAACATTTATATTCGAGTCTAAACGGTGATCACCACCTATAATAATTTTTCTACGAAGGTGTGAGACGGACAGCAGACACACACACACACACACACACACAAAAAGGGCACTAAAATCTCATCCCAAACACGACCATCCTATCATCGTATATAAAGTAAAAAGAACTCAATCCGTACGTAGTCCACGAACACGATGGCTCGTCACAGAAAAAACTAAAAACAAGAAAGGGTAAAAGGGAGCCCATAAATATGCACATATGCTCACAGACAATATCTAAACGCTTCGAGTTGCCTCGGCAAAGAATGAATGACCGAATAAAATGTTCGCATTTTGTGATTTATGACGGACAGTGAGTTGGCGATGATCCATCGCATCGCGTTGCGCAGCTTCTCGACAATTTGTTTAATTTGATCGTTCACATTTTACACATTGGCTGCGTTTAAGTTGTAATCGTCGTAGCGTATCTTTGATTACACGCGGAAAATATTCATCGTTTATTTATTTTTTTTTCCTTTTCACATTTAGCTTGTATAGCTGCTACCCTTATCTCAATCGTAGATAGATAAATATGTATTACAGATACGCATCCGGATAGACTATTAATACAGCTAAAAATAATCTCGAACCCGGAATTCCATTTAGAATTCGAGTCCTAGGTTAAGGATTTATACGCGATGAAAGGTTCAAAGCAGTTTGCCATTTTAATATACCTCTAGATTATACACTCGTACTATACAGCCTAGTCAGGACGAAAGCTTCGATTTTATATTACATATTATTTATACGAAAGAAAAGAAAAAAAGAAAAACCTACGTACGTATTTTTCTACTAAATAATACCTACTTAAGCCAGGCTAATCTATCAATCAACTACATATACAGATATACAGGCGAGAATCTCACCATACGGTCAATAAACGAACGTCAAAGAGTTCGATGCTTTTAAAAAAAATTTTTTTTTTTTATGTCTACCGCAGACGCAAACACACGTATTATAGTATACGGACAACAAAAACAAGGGTGTATTTTTGTTGTTGTTTTTAGCAAAACTTACTTGAGTTACTTTGCTTTATTGACATATAATTTCTTCTTAAATATTTTTTCTTAAATTTCACATTAAATCATTACCTGCAATCATACGAAAAACAAACACAAATCGATTAGAAAATATTGCAAATGAGAAAAATTCATATTCTATAATTACATATTAGTTAAAGTAACTAACAATAAGAGTGATGTGTAGCTTGTATTGGTAATAAATAAAGGAAAAATACATCTAGCGATACGCTTTTATCGAGTTATCATGGCAGTAAGGTCGTTAAGCGTATAAAATGAATATTCAAAGATACGTTTGAAAGTTCACCCCTGTATTTAATTTTACAAAAGTGAGCAATAAACGCGTAGGGTGCTAAGTGATGTACTTGATATGGATATGTATGGCACCCCACGCTTCAACTGTTCGCTTCTGTACAATTAAATAAAAGAGCCAACTTTCAAACTCATCTTCGCGTACTTATTTTATACATTAAACGATACTAGCGCAATGACAACTAACCCTTTTTTTTTTCACCTTATTTATTTTATCATTTTTTTTTATAGTGCCCTTAATGGGTGATTATAAGATACATTTTTGAAGAACCGAAGTACCTTCAATTCAGTCTTAATTGCCTTATAATGTGAGATTTCGACATCATGATTCGTACTTCAATAAGTAAATTTGGTAGATATTGAATTCAAAATGAGAACGAAAAAATCAAGTAACCAGTATTTTATTAGATAACCGATTCGAAAACTTTTCCAGCTTGAAATTTTGCACCTAAGCCTAATCAAAAATTACCTGCATTTCGATACCCCACTCGAAAATATTGTCAATTTTGAATCCTACCCCTTACCTCTCCAGAGGTATTTATGAGATTTGGAGTCATATAAGTACCATATTCGGAATCACAGAGTCAAATTACCTATACTTTGATATTCCACTCACGAATTTTGTCAATTTTGGATTTTAACCATTCCCCCCCCCTTACAGGGCCACTGCAGTGTTTAGAGTTATAAGAGTACTGGATTCGAAATTACAAGGTCAAATTACCGGTATTTCTATATTCTACCAGAAAATTTTGTCAATTTTGGATTCTGATCTTACCCCTTCTGCGGGTCTTTATGAGATTTGGAGTCATACAAGTATCGGATTTGGAATCACAAGATCAAATTACCTATATTTCCATATTCCAGGCTGAAAATTTTGTCGATTTTAAATTTGCCCCTCTCCACAGGGAATGTTTCTATGGTCTTGTCATATTTGTACCAGATTCCAAATTACAAGGTCTAAATATCTGCAATTCAATACCTCACACGGAAAATTTTGTCAATTTTGGATTTTACCCTTACCCCTTCTCGGGGGTTTTATCTGATTTTTAGCCACGTAAGTACCGGATTCGGAATCAAAAGTTTAAATTACCCTTACTTTGATACCCCACTCGAAAATTTTGTCAAATTTGAATTTCCCCCCTCACCCCCTGCGGGTTCCCTAGGGTGTTTAGTATTATAAATGCACCGCATTTAAAATTACAAAGCTAAATTACCTGCATTTCAATACTTCACTCAAAAACTTACTCTATTTTGGAGTCTGCTCTTCACGGGGGGAGGGGGGAGGGGGATATTGGTCCTCGGGAGATTGAGAGACATGTTAGCAACGAATTTGGAATCAGCGGCGATTCAAATTATCTGAATTTTGATACCAAATTAGGAAATTTTATTAATTTTAGATCCTCTCCCTCCCCGCGGATTTCTGTGATCCTTCTGGGATTTGGAGTCCAAATGATGCAAAAATTGAATCCGAGGCTTCCCACAACTACCTGAATACAAATTTCAGAATTCTACCCACGTAAATATCCTGTTTCATAGTGTATTGTGGCTATCTACACTAGCGCCTCGAGTGTTCGCAAACAAAACTAAAATTGAATAAGTACACTTAAGTGGAGAGTATTAAAAATTTAATAGAATTAAAAAAAACACACCCAAAAAACCACATTTTCGTGGCTGTGAGGGTCTGCTACGAGGATAAGAAGTCTAAATCCCCCCCCCCCAACATCTAGGATCTGTACTAAATTCACATATCAAATTGGGGAGAACCCACGATATCGGCGCTGTGAGGGGGTGCAATGAGTCTGAAAAGTTTGAACCTTCAAAACGCTCATCTATGATTCCTACCAAGTGTTCATACCAAATTTCAACTACCTAACTCAATTACGAAGGAGAGATAGGGGAAGAACAGCCCTTCTCCAAGGTCAAAAAATACCAAAACCCCCCATATCTCCCCTCCTAAATGACTTAGGAAGCTGATTTTTGGATATGTTATACAATTCTGAATTACCCATCGACTGGCTTAAAAAGGAACAATTTTTACGATTTTATTCCATCAGCACCCCCTCCCCCAAATTTGGACATAGCTGAATTGTGACCCGAGGTCATTCCCATTTCATAATAACAAATTCGCAGCCAGTCTAAGCCTATTTTTCAAATAAAAAAGATGAAAAATAAAAATAAGCATCTGATATTGCTAAGAGTGGTCGTAATGGTGTTCCAGGACCCCAAAACGGATTTTGTTGATGCTCCCCCTCATCCATTGTAGGTAGATAGACCGTAATAGTCTGGTTTTTATTGACAATATGGCAGGAAATATTGGGCTAAAAATTTGCGAAATAGGTATAAATGCCTACAGTCTCATTTGTCTTTCAAAAAGGACCGAAAAAAGTATACTTCAATTTTCATATCTTCTTCAATTACAATAATTAGAACAAATTACTTCTGGTTTCTCGATCGAAATAGGTAAATAGGTAGGTATAGGAATCAAAGATCTTGAAACATTATAAATTTTGTTAAAGTAAAGAAGATAATGTAACAAAAAGATGGAGGTTTGAAAATACACGTACGTACGTAATGTGTATGGCTCTATCTAAAATGTATAGGAGCATCTTAGTTCCCTTTTATGCTTATGTATGTGGCATAGTGCACATTGTTTTTATATAACAATACGACTAGGTACAGGTAGGTAGAGGTACGACATCGGATACATATATATAGAATATTGTTATTGTTGTTGTTGTTGTTGTTGTTGTGGATATAAAACGTGTGCTTGATGTATAAGTCAAGTAAACGTGTAAATGTGTATGTGCGCGAGCGAGCTTTTATGAAATGTCATAATGGAAATGGAAGCTTTTGAGAATCGATATAGCCCGGATGCGTAGTTTGTAACTTGGCCTTTTTATCCCCCTATTCTCACCCTTTCGCTATGTCGGTCTCGAGTCCGATACGACGAATATTACGTACTACACTACTTCACTTCATACCACCATTCGAAATTGGGAAATTTTTTTGTAGCCTTTTGAATGCGGATTTTCGAGCTACGCTATGGTATTTTTCTTATTATTTATTTTTCTTTTGTAAATGGAATTAAGTGATGAAGTACTATATACAAGATAACTCGCAGAGGTATTTCTCTTTTGTACTCCTACGATATGATTGTCGAAAAAAAAATAGAAGAGGAAGTAAAAATATTCGTATAAGAATTTTACCATCTTTTAGCAGCCGCTCGGTACTTTTTCTATATAAAGAAAGGTAACGTAAAATTGCCCGGAATTTATACAGGATAATTGCCGTTTATATTTACTCGTATAACAAATTGTTGAGTTATTTTGTAGGTGAAATGGTAGATGGCGAAATATATATTTTTATTTGAATTCAATCGCGTCGAATAGGTAAAATTTTAAAGATGTATTGTTAAAGGTTAGAAAATTCCGAACAAAAGTTGAAAATTATACAGGCTTGATGTTTTGAGAAAATTGTTGGTCGTAACTTCAATGTAGCTGTATTTCTTCACCTACGTAGAAAAAATATTTTATAAAAGAGAAAATTCCAATTACAAAGTATTTTCAGAACTCGTAAACTAAACCAACCTAATAGGTATAGGTAGGTAGCTACTAGGTACCCATTTAATTGAATTTACTGCTTTCGACTTCCTCTTTTTTACTTGTAGCTTAAATTTAACCAGTGTGGGAGTAAAATGAAAAATAATCGCGTCCTTATAAAGGGTTCTGATTGAATTAGCTCACATTTTCCAATTAAACTGGGAGAGGGTGTAAAGAAGTCACTAGCAATTGGAGGTAAACCGGCGTAAAAATTTTCTATTTTTTTTGTCTTTTTTTCTCGTTTTTTAAAAATTATATTACAGTTGCAAAGCGAAAAAAATAAAGTTTTTCTTACATTTATTTTTAATTTTATGTTTTTTTTTTTTAAGCTGAATAATGACATTTTTCTATCGTTAATCGAGTTTTTCAGTTCCGAAAATTTTTCCCCAGTTTTTCACTCTTTTTTGAACGATAAAACAAAATTTACAAATATGTATCATTTCTTCTAATTTTTAAAGAATTTTTTCATTTTTTTTTCGTTTTTTGAGTCGCAAAATTACATTTTTCTTTCATCGTTTTACATCTAGAAAGACGAGAAGCAATGTTTTTAGAAGAGTTTTTCCATTTCTTAAAGTTTTTTTTTTTTTTTTTTTTTTAAACAGTGCAGTGATCTTGAAACATTTTATTTCATCCCTGTACAAAATTTACATTACTTCCAATTTTTGAAAAATTTTTTCATTAAATTACGAATTGTGATACTTTGAACAATTTTTTGACCATCTTAAAACTTGCAAAAAATCAACGTTTTTTGAACCATTTTTTCCATTTTTTACGTTTTTTAAACTGTAAAAATACTTTTTGAATGTTTTTTTTTTTGTTATTTTACAATTAAAACCAGAAAAATCAACGTTTTTTGCGTTTTTTTTTTCGTTTAACACATTTTTAGAGCTGGGAAGCGATATTTTGAATAATTTTTTCACCCGTTTAGAAACAAAGTAGGAAAAATCGACCGTTTCTAGAACTGAAAAAGTAATATTTTTTGGAAATTTTTTCTTTTTCTAAAGAATTATAAAGTTTTTAACAATTTTTTCGTCATTTCACAATTTAGAATCAAAAAAAAAACATTGATTCTTGTTTTTGAAGAGTTTTTTTCATTTTTTTACGTTTTTTCATTTGTATTTTGTGATATTAATTTCCAACAATAGTTTCACATTTTTAAAACTTTTTCTTTCTTTCTTTCTTTTTTTCCATTTTACGTGCCATATACTGCAACTTAGGCCAGAGGCACGGATGGGAAAATTTGTTAGATTTTAGAAAGAAGTCCGGTACTTTTAAGGAAGTTGAATAAATTTATTATT
>FIZR01019678.1:0-28331 GCA_900060175.1 Ferrisia virgata | reverse complement strand
AAAAAAAAAAAAAAAAAAAAAAAAGAAAGGGAGAAATACCAAAAAAAAAAAAAAAAAAAAAATTGTTAAAGCACCTACTTGACCTACGTATAAATTTTCAGCCTCCAAGATCTATTCGAAAACGAGGTAGGGGAAGTTACCTTGTCTAAATATTGAAAAAATAATTCTTATATGAATATACATAGCGAGGATGACAGTAACCGAAACCCCCAACCTTCAGATTATTATGGATATATGAATTAGAATGGTTTGAGGATGAAGCACTGGTTGTACCAAAATCGATTGTTCAGTTGTCCAATGGATTTACGCACTAAATTTCCTAGGTCAACGAAAGGAGAGGGCTGCAACAACGAGCGATGAACGAAAAAACTGTTTGTAAAATATTAGAATTATTCAGTAGTTGGAATAGCAAAATATTCCATAGTGCATAATTCAGACCATCAAAGGCCACATTTAGAACTCCGCCAAGTCTGCATGCCAGATTCATGTACAAGAAAATAAACCACAGCTTGCATCTTCACTTCGCTAGAGCTGCTTACAATAAGAAAAACCGGCCCAAAAACTACATTTTCGGAGCTGTGACGAGGTGCAATTAAACTGAAAAGTCGAAAAACTCGAAAGGCATAACTAAGACCTATAGTAATAGAACATATGAAATTTCTATTCCCGAGCAACAAACTCAAAGTATAAGAAAAATTGACCAAAAAACTACATTTTCGGGGTTGTGAGGGGCTGAAATGAGGCTGAAAAGTCAACACACCCAAACGGATCATCAGGGATCCCTACTAAATCTACATATTGAATTTCAACTTCCTAGCTCAATTAGAATGGGAGTTATGGTAGGAACGAACTCAAAAAATGAGAAAAACCTACTAAACACTACTATTTGGGGCTGTGAGGAGATGCAAGGATCTGAAAAGTCGAAACTGCCAAAGACACTTACATGGCCCCTAACAAGTTTATAAATTTCAACTTTCCAGCTCATTTTGAAGAGAACATAGGGGAGGAACAGCTTTTTATTCAAGATCAAAAAGGGGAAATTCCCTTGTATGACCCCCCCCCCCAGTATTGACCTAGGGAGGTAGATTTTTTCATATACTGTACAAATTTGGATTACCCATCGATTTGCTCAAAAGAGGAAATTTTCGCAATTTTAGTTCCTTAGCACCCCCTCAGCCAAATTTGGATACAACTGAATTTTGACCCGATATCATTCCCACTCTAGAATATCAAACGCCCCGTCAATCTGAGCCTATTTTCCGAATTCGTTCGAATTTGGTCTGTATCGAGGTGAGCAAATGATTTTCAGCTTTAGAAAAAGAATAAATAAATATCTGACAAAGTCAAAAATGGTCGGAATGTTCCTGTAGGGCCCTTGAAACGGATTTTATTGATATTACCCGCTTCTCATCCGCCCTAGGACCATAGACCTTACTACCCTGGCTTTCATTGACAATATGGTATAGAAATTCGGGCTAAAAATAATTTTGCGGGCTATATGGGAGGGGGGGGGGAGTTGTTTAAGGATGAAATGTCATCAATATCAGAAGCAATTATTCGGATGTGTACCGAACTAATACACAAAATTTTAACTTTCATTGCCGATTTGAGAGGACTGCAACAGTAAACGATCAATTTTTGAAGTTGGAAAAGTCAGAGAACACGATTCTCTCAGGTTTTATTCAGAAAACTGATTTTTGGTACGTCGGTTGGTTGAAAAATTCTATTTTTTCAACACCCTCCGCTCGTTATCGAAAATTTTAACCTAAACGTTTATGGACTAGAAAGGTTTGAAATTTTAGCAAAAAAATCTCCTACCGAACCAAGCTGATTACCTAATTTCGGACGACTTTGGTCAATTTACAACAGACGATTAGATTTTTACATTCGTGGATGAAAAAAATATCAGACATCGGTAAAGAATGATCAAAATAAGACTTCAAGAATCGTGAAACGAATAATGTTTGAGTTTATTGCTTCGCCCCAAAATCACGTTTATCGATAAACGTATAATAGCTAGGCTCTTTTTCGGAAAGTCATGCTACAAAAGGTGGTAGGTCTAGGCACATAGTTAAGAGTTAAAATAATTTTCTCAAATTATTTTCAGATAGATAGATAGATAGAGATACTTATACGTACAGTCGTTGGTATGCTATGTAACATTTAGCACGTGCAAAAGGCGCACCATTTCCGGCCAATGGAATACGGTTCATCAAAATGACGACCTTTTTTTTTCAACGTTGGTTGATTAGATATCCCTTGTTTCCGGCTCATTTAACGTATGACTACTTATTGGAAAATTTAGCGAAAAAATAGAACGAATTTTCAGTTATGAAATTTCACGACATTCATTTCATGGTCTACTTATCTATCTGAGAATTTGTTTAATTGGCGAAATAGTTTCGTAGAAAATTTTGCTTGTAGAATGATATGCATTTCAATCCATAGGTATAGATAGTTTCACTTATGCTATAATATAACATCACGCCACAAAGGCGTTTGTTAAGGGAAGACAAGGGTGTGGGGTATGCCTTTTCCAGATAAATTCTAACCCCGTTTTTCCCTTCTATCTTCCTAAAATTTCTATTTTTTTGTTCGAGAACTACAACCATCGAAAACTTTAATTTTTCTTTATAAAACTTCGAATTTCGATACTTTTAAAAAGCATTTTTTTTTTATGCTGAAAATTTCCACCCTTTCTCCCAATTTCTTCGAAAAAGCTTCGTTAAACTCTTGGCTTCTTTTGTGCACCGCAAATTTTCAATTCCACAGACACCTCTGGCCATGCCAAAATATTGCAATATTGCATAGTATGGCTAGGTTCTAGCATTTAATACTGAATTTTAAGACTTCAGCTATTCATTAATTTTTTCTCTCTGTCCATAAAAACAGGTGCAGTGTTTAATGTTAATTAATGCATAAATTAATTTCGTTGCGACAATTTAATTTCTTGATAAATCGCGCTATGCTTATTTTAATCGGAAACAAATGATTATAAACTGCCTCGATCTCGAGAGAGTAGCAATACAAACCGGAAATTGTTAGTGATTGCAAATAATAATAATTCCTATAACGCGAATGTAACTTACTATTATCCTGGGACGATTTTCATTGTTATCAGTTTTTTTATCTGCGGAATTTCGCCTTCTGAATATCGTTAGTATTTTCAGTAAGTACTCGCGCTCAAGCGTCTCTTATTTAGTGAAAAATACTTTTTAAAAAATTAAATATACAATCATTTTTAGAATTTTTAGTCGTTATAATTAATACAGCATTACCTATCTGAAATTGTAAAATTTTAATTCGAGTGTACAAATTTCGATATTTAGCACGTTTTTCAGAAAATTAAATACTACGTAGATAGTAGGTACCAGGTAGGAATGCTTTTTCAATTTGTTATAATTCGATTGCCGTTCATTAAGAAAATAATAGAAACTTAATACGAGCGACTTTATTAATTTTAATTTTATAAGTACGATTTTTTTATTGTTCGATTACAAAATTGCTGATATACAATAAATTCGATAGTGCGTATTGCGATGCATTTCTTGTAGAACTAGTTTGTATTTTAAATTCCTGATCACCACGTGACTGTAACGTATGTTGATATGCCATATTAGATGCAAAAAAATCGTTAAAACTGGTTTTTAAATTGAGTTTGATATGGAACTGTTTTTTATTTCGTTTTATAGTGCAACGTTTGATTACATCTTTCTACGTTGATTTTTATCTGTTTCTTTGTATGTATTAATTTTACAAACTTCGAGTTGACCCTTTTCTAATTAGGTGATCTTAATATTGCTTGTAAATAATTTCTTGTCCTCAAGATGTGTGTTCCGATGGAAATACTGTTGATACATTGTATCGCCTCCGTACACGTGTTTAATTATTTATTTGGAAACAAATCAGAACTAATTGACTAGTTTAATTTTTTTCGTACGCGAGTTATTTAAATTAATAATACTCGTACATTGGTAGGTACTAGGTAGTTAGTCTACAGGTATTTGGACTACCTATGTATAGGTAATTAGGTACATAGAGGTGTTAAGGTGGACCGAATTTTGCTTTTTTTGAATATCTACAAATGGCTGAGTCGCCATAGCTGCGAAATTATATCGAAATGATGTGGTGAAAATTTCAGCTCTTCAACTAAATTTTTTAAACTTGCAAAATTCATTCAAAATTCGCTAATTTTCACTATTTCTCCTTTTTTCAGGGATTTTAAAAAATGTTATTTTTCACGTTTTTACGCGATTTTTTGAAATACTATAAAAAATAAAATGTTTTTGAGAGACTCTCTCCCAAACATAGGGGAATTAAGTGGTTGGGTGGGAAGCTAAGCCACTCCTCCAGATGTTAAATTAGCTTCCCCTCTCGCAGAAAATTTTTCTATGCGTGCTAAATTTCGTACAAATGACTATAAATGTTTTGAAATTTATTTAAATTTTGAGAAAATGTTCAGAAGATCCACTCCTTTTCCCTTTCAAAAGAAAAATAACTTCAGCTTCCTGAAATATTGGCTTTTTTTTTCAATTTTTTACTTCTCCACGCCGGGAGCTTGTCAAACCATCAAACTCCGCCAATGGCACTGAAATCGATGTAGGACATTAATTTCACATGACTAAGCGCGATATTTCAATTTTACCCCCACTTTCATCCATGTTGGACCCTCGAAAGCAATTTTTGCATTTTTTAAAACATTAAGAATACGTTGTGTGCTGGGAATGCTGGGGTACGTATTGAGAATTCCTGAAAAGGGTGAAAGCGATGAAAACTTACCTGAAATGAACAAAGGTAAGTGTACCATACTTGGCCTATTTCGTGACGATTTAACTGAAAAAAATTTTTAATGGTGGAAAAGAATTCTTGAAAAACACGAAATAACTATCCTTTAAGCGTCCCTGAGAAAAATCATCCACTGGAGATAAAAATTAAAATATTGGGGTTCCTCAAAAAAAAAGAAGAAAGTTTTTTAGGAAATCGTGAAAAAACGTAACACGTGACATTTTTTTTTAAATCTGCGAAAAAAGGGAAATGACGAAAATTCTCCAACAATAATAATTTTTAGTATAAATAGCTCCATTAAAAAAAAAATTTCTAAATATTTTTTTTCGATTTTTCAAAAATTTTAAAGCTTGAAGTTAGTTTTTTAAGATTAAAAAATTAAGTTAGACGTTTGTAGACTTCCAAAAGAAGCAGGAATGAAAAATGTTTTTGAAAAATTTTTCCAGAAATTAATTTACTGTACATATTTGAACACCAAATTATCATTAACGAGAAGTTTTCATCGTCAACCGTCATTCAAGGTGTTTTTTAAAAATGTCCGTTTTGGAATTTTTTTCAAAACTTTCTGAAAAACCATAAAGGAAATTTTTTTTGAGAAACGTCCCCTTAAAAAGCGAAATGTTTAAATTTCATCTCTCACAGACGATTTTTCAGAATCACTCAAAAAAGGTAAAGGTCTTTTTTCACGTGCAAATTTTTTTTTTTAAATTGAAACGAGGATTTTTTGAAAAAAATTTCATCACAAGAGACACATTTCATTTATTTTAGTCTCTCAAAGGCAATTTTTCATTTTTTTTTCTCTCTTTTTCTCGAGCCATATACAACGCATATTTGTATGATAAAATACCAATTAAGAACAGGTAAAAATTGGGGAAAACAAATTTTTTAATGGACGAAAAATTTTTAATGATGTGAAAAAATTCTTGAAAATACACGAAAAGGCCATTCATTAAGCACCCCAGAAAAATCGTCTATGGATGACAAAATTGAAATATTGCGCTTAATCATCTGAAATTGATGTCCTAATTCCATTTCAGGTGGGGTGTTTCTCAAAATCAATTTCCTTCTTAGTTTTTCAAGAAATCTTGAAAAAACGTAAAAATATATATTTTTTAAAAACCTCTAAAATGAAGAGCAATGATGGAAACTTCTCGTTAGTGATCATTTTGGATTCAAATATACATAATAATTCCATTTTTAGAAATAATTTTCAAAAATATGTTTTATTGAATTTTTTGAAAATTTTTAAACTTTGAGTTAGTATTGCACGTTTAAAAAATTGAATTAGGAAGTTGAAATTTTACCATTCGAAACAGTATCCCCAGCGTTCACAAATTCTTCCCCCCTCCCCCAACAAAATTTGGCTCACCACCCTAATTAGATACCCATCATTGTCTTGTCCTGTAGTATGTTTTGTGTTTTAAACTTTTAGTTAAGAAATAAATATCAAATTATATAACAGTTTTGCTAAAGTTGATTTTTCTCTCAAACCTACAATTATTTTTCATTCGTATATTTACGATAAGATTTTTAGTACGCTTCATGTATTTATTTTTATAAGTAAATAAGTATAAAATTGCATCGTTCAGGGGGAAAAAATTCGATCAATTGTTTGCGAGTTCGTGTGTACTTAATTCTAAGTACTTATACTCTTTGGAAAAAAAACTTTGATTAAGTAAGATGATTTTTTTTTTTTCAACAATACAAAAGTATATCCATATCTAACATCCTATACATAGGTAGGCAACTAGATACGTAGGTAGGTTTGTTCAAACAACATTGTGCTAATACGAAAAAAGTTTCAGAAAAAAAAAAGACAAAAGAAACGACAAAGAGAAAAAAAATTTATACGAAATGGTATATATACTCCAACTATGCATAGGTGTAGTTGTTGTAACGTTATTACATGGAAAAGAGAGAGGGAGAATGTCTGCGTGCGACATTCTCATTACAGCGGTAAAAACTACCCTAGCGCGAGAATTTCTTCGGGGACTTACCTCAGCTTGTTTATCAGAGTTCAGTTTTAATTGCCGAGCCCTAAATTTGCATGTTTCTTTCAGCAACTTGTCTAAAGGCATTAATTAGTAATTTAACAAAAGGTTGTGCGGAGGTATATACACAACATATATATGCATATTCATGTCCTTTTGAAGGATTGTCAGGTATAGACATAAATGTTTAGTTTTGTCGCTTTGTGTATGAAAACTGAGAAGTTTTGTTGGTAATGTGATGTCGACGGGGGCGAGGGTGTAGGGGTTATCTTTTATTTGAAAAAAAAAAAAAAAAAAAATTACGTGTGTAAAATTTCACTTCATATATATATACAGTACACACTTACTCAGGTACAGTATCTAGTTAACTACCCTACTTGTACGTACCTACCAAGATAGTAGGTACCTAACCTACCTGTTTATATGATTATAATGTAGGTACGCGTACTACGCATACGTACTGCAAATTATTTGAAAGCAGATAACACGTGTTATGAGGATGAATATTTTAAACAATGAAATTCACGCGTATGCACAAACGCGATTCAAATACCGAATCAAGTACATTAGATAGACGGAGACAAATTCGTTGAAGATTATTGGCGCGAAATTTACTGTAGAAAAAAAAAATTTTTTAGCCGAGCTCCGTTCAGCTTTGAAGTTAAGATATACAAACAAGTTCAAGCTGCGTGTGACCCTTTTGTAATGAGGTAACTATTATGAAGAACGTGGTTTACCTTCGAAGAGAACACTAACCCTGCGCATGCTTTGAAAAAGGAATCGCGGTGTACTGGATGTATTCGAAAAGGCGACATGTTGTCATAGTTCTATAAGATACAATTCACCTTCATGTATCGAGAGCTTTGACAAATGGAATTTCAACACTGAATTTTTTTTTCTTTTTTCTTTTTTCAGCATGCAGCATATACCAGTTATCTTTATTATAACTTACATTATTATTTGGTCGATTTTTCTCCTCTCCTCGTACGTACGAGTAGAACTCATTCATAACACGTCCGCGCGTATGTACTGCGCAAGGTAAAAAAAAAAAAAAAAAAAAAAAAAAAGAGGTATTGCTTTCTCCTCGCTCTACGTGAGATCAATATCGATTATCTTGAGATAAGTTACTGCTAATTGAACTCGGAGAAGTTTAATTAATCGATGGTTATTTTTTGATATGGCGACGTAACACCGCACCGAGAGATTGATGGTAATTATTTAATTGTTCGGTACTAAGACCGCCGGTGAATTTTTCAACTTGTAGATAATATTTTTATGCCGCACACAAAATAGTATACGTATGACTGACCATAACATACCTCGCATTTTCATCAAATTCACGTAGATGATTAATTTTTGAGCTGAAAACTTACCTAACAAAATTTCATGATCCTAGATAAATGAGGGGTAGAGCTATGGGTCCTTAAAGTAGGACTATTTTCGTAAAAAACGAATTTTTTTTCATCATATTCAATCCATAAAAATAGTGTAGGGTTACAGTCACAGAGTCGAAACAGTGCGATTTGAGTTTTTGAGTCTTTTTGCATCATCGGGGATCTCAATCCGACATCACTTATGACCATCAACTGTGAAGGAGGGGGGAAGGTTGGAAAAGTGTAAAAATTTGATAGAAACGTGTAAATGTATAGCAATTTTATCAAAATTATCGAAAAAGTGTTGATAAATTGTTGAATATGGAGAAAATATTTTTTTATAAAATTCGATAGAGTACAAAAAGTTTATCGAAATTTCCAAAATACAATTGCGTAAAACACATGAAATTTTTTCAAAACATGGAAGGTATCGTGGAAAATTTGGCAAAATCTGATGTTGGTCAATAACGAAATTAAACGTCAATCATAGCTCCAAAACTTGAAATTCATTGTTCCGAATGCCTTTTCGCTTTCAATTCGAATAAATCTTAAAAATTTCTCTTGATTGCTAGCAGATTGTAAAAATCGATATGCACAAAAATCAGCTTTTCGCCTCAATAATGGATCCCAAAAAAAATTTTCCTTTCAGAAAAGTGAATTCCAATTGAAACAGTTCAAAGGTTTAGCGTTACATGGCAGTCAACTGGAAAATTGGTTATTAGGAATAAAAATCGAAAATTTCTTGATAATTATGGTAATAATTTCAACAATCTGGAATGAAGAGGCTGACTGCCCCGTAACACAAAATTTTTAAGTAATTTCAATTACAATTCACATTTCTAGGGTGAAAAAAGTTTTTGTACTTCTCATTATTGAGGTGAAAAGCCCTTTTATTGCGTTTTTTCGAAAAATAAAAGAAGTCGATTTTTACGATCCGCAAATGTTCAGTCCCTCGGTAGAGGACTAAAAGTGGTCTTGGATGGAGATGACATTGGTACAGCGAAACGCTGGATCTGAAATAGCCACTTTTTCAGCTCTGTGACTAAGATTCTGCGCCACCTTTTAGAGGGTGAAAATGACGAAAACCACGTTTTTTAGTCTGGCTTTTTTATGTTACATAGTCAATGAAAACCAACGGCGGGGGAGGGGGGAATATCAAGAAAATCTGTTTTGGGGTCCCAAAAGACCGTTAAGACAATTTTTAGCCATATCAAATATTCATTTTTATTTTTTATTTTTTTATTTTTTCCCTACCAAACAGTAAAATTATTTACTCCGTTCGATACCAACCAAAATCGCTCAAATTCGGTCAATTGGCTCAATTTGGTGGCGAATTAGATATATATCAATGGGAATGAACTAGGGTCAAAATTCAGTTACACCTCAATTTAGGGAAGTGCTGCATGAGGGGTGAAAAACGCAAAAATTTACCGCTTTTTCAGCCAATTGATAGAAAATCCAAAGTTGTAGAACATATCCAAAAATCAACCTCCTAAAACAATTAGGAACGGAGATATGGCGGCCCCCCCTTTTTGACCTTGAAAAAGGGCTGTTCCTCTCCTATCTCTCCACCAAATTGAGCTAAGAAGTTTATATTTGGTATACACATTCAGTTGACAGGATGATTTTCAGAGCAGACACGGTGGCAGCCTTTCCGCAGGTTACCTCCGGCAGAGTACAATGGGTGGTGCAAAGTTCACTCGACGCTCCCTCCTCCCTCTTGGCATGATGAGCCAACTTACAAGAATTCACTGTTCTCAGCTAAAAAAAATTCCCACAGGTACATATTTGCGGATTTAAAATCATAGATCTTTTTACTGCATGTTTTTGGAAAAATTGTTGAAATATCTCTCGATTTTTGTAATATCAAATATGCAATCTTTCAAAAGCCTAATAGGTGGTAGTTATAAGTGGTATTTGATTGCGATGGCGTTCCAGCGAAACGCAGATATACAAATAATACTTCTTCAATTCTATAACCTGAGTTTTGTGCGGTATTTTAGAAGGAAATAACATCTTTTTGAGTTTGGTAAAATGTTCTTTTTTTAAAAAAAATTTATCCTAATACTCACATCTGAGTATAGCTAAAGAGAAGACTTTATTAAAATCTACTGAATACCTGTGGTACAGAATTAAAATACAAAAAATAGTAAAATTTCATAATAAGTAAACACACAATACCTGCACATTTTGTTTGTTTTCTTTTTTTCTTTTCTTTTCTTTTTTTTTTCAAATTACAAGAACAGCTTATATAGCGTTATACTGTGCTTCTAAAGCATCGTATAAAAAATAATAATACGATCACCCTTGTGTGTGTGTTTCTGTTTATACAAGACAAAGCAGGATGAGACACTCCGTGATTAAATAAACCTTATCATATTATAGCGCACATTGACGATAGTTTGTAATCGTGCGTAACCATTTTCAAGGCAAAAGCGCCATCTAATATTTTCATCATTATAGAAATTCCAATGTCTTTCTGTTATCTCGATCAATATATGTAATCAAACTCACAACACAGTAGACATAGTCCGTTCTGGACATTTAGACCATTCGCAAACACCATAATATGTAGCAATGTTATGTTCAGTCGAACATTTCGTTCAAATGATTTATTCCCTTAGGCGATATACTTTACACAATTTTACACACGTACCTACTTATTTAGATTTAGGTACAAAGAGATACCTTTAAGGGAAAAATATTCCTCGGATTCTGGCCGTACTCATTTAGCCGGTTAACTTTCAGTTAAAAATCCACCATACAAAATTTTTGGACTCCAGCTGAAAGAATAGTGAAGCTAAGGGTTCTTCAAAGTGGGAAGAATTGAAAACAAGCATCGCTTTGCAATGCGTTTTCCCTAATCAATATTAAAGTCATGAAGGGTTCAATGAGACTGAAATGTCGAAACTCCCTAAATGCATATCTAGAGTCTCTACTGAATGTACATGTCTAATTTCAAGTTTTTCGCTCAATTTATAGGAGAGTTATGCGAGAAACGAACTCGAAAAATGAGAAAAATGAGAAAAACTGGCCAAAAAACCACATTTGCGGAGCTATGAGGAGGCGCAACGGAGCTGAAAGTTTCGAAGTCCAAAAATACACATTTAGACCCCTCGTAGCTCAATTTAGTGGAGAGATACGGGGAGGAGCAACCTTTTTTCAAGATCAAAAAGGAGGTAACCAGGTGGTTGAAAAGTTACTTATTTAATACAAGTTGAAAATATTGCAATTTTTCGTGGCAAAATTTCACTTATTTTTAAGTTGGACACTAAATCACACCTCCAACTCCTAAATTCACTACATTTTCCAAACATTTATTCTCAAATATTATTAAATTACGCCTTTTTCAACAACTGACATATCCATTTAAATATATACGAAGTAAACAACACTACTGTTTAGTAGTAAACCAAGTGCTAGGGCACTACTAATGTTTGCTGGATAACTACTCAATACTACGATTCTATAGTAAATAACCACTGCTCTAAGTGCGAGTTTTCTACAAGGCCTCTTTATTCATTTTTTTTCTGCGTCAAGAAAACATATTTTTGAAAAATCTGACTCAGTAAAGTATACTTATACACTATATCACATGTGTTGGCTGATGTATCGTATTTGATTTTAAAAATTTATAAATTTTATCGTATCGTGTTTGCAAATACAGGAGAAAAATCATGAAATTCTGATGATGTACGTTTCATTTTAAGTTGGTGCTGAATTCGTACCGCGCACTTACAAGTGTACCTAACACTTAAAAGATTGATGGTTGCTAAACTTTCACGCGAGTTGAATAAAATTTCAAGTACAAATCTAGAATATTTATCTTAGTTTGTGATTTTATAAGCCGCTAGGTAGGCTTTGTAGAACCTCCTAAAAAAAAAAAAACCGGAAACGAAATTCGTGTGTAAATCTGAACATTAAATTTTCATCATTATTTTTACACTTGTATTTTACTAGATGACGACGACGCGACGCGACGGTGGATCGTTTGGCGTTAGAGATGAGATACCTGAAAGATTGGTATTGTATTAAACAAATAAAACAACTGAAAAGTCTGCGTTGTAAGAAAATAGTAAAAGTATATGAATTTTTTTGAAAAAAAAAGAGGTGCAAATTTTTACATTACAACACATACAACTGGCTTATAAGCGCAGAACATCATTGTGAATCGTTGACTCTAAAATTTGCAAGACAATTTCTCATCGTCGAAAGTCGAGTTCACGTGTATAATTTACTCGAGATCTGAATCCAATCGCATGATGGTAAAAAATTCAACGAAAAGATTGCACCCGGCAAAATTGAATTTTCATTTTGAAGGCCGACTAGTTTTTTTGCTAGATTCGTTGTATGTATACAGCATTCCTCTTGTATTCACGTTAGTCGAAACATGTGCTTGATAAACTGTGCTTTCGATGTAGGCATGAGTACCAGATACCCAGTACCCACATTAATATTCGTATAAAAGTATTAGGTACATATATTGTAGTTAAATCTTTTTGAAAAGAGTAATTTCATTCGTATGAAATGAAATTACCTTCAATTAAAATTTATGAATTTTACAGGATGATTTCATTTCTTATTCCTTGATATAGGTATTAACATACATTAGATATAAGGTAAGTATATTTTGCCAATTTAAGCTGTCTAAGTAGGTATATTCGCTTAATTTGTAATGTATAATACTTCACTATTCGTACCACACTTATCTACACTGTTTACCTGTTTATCTTGGACGGAGATAGGTCGAAATTATTCAAGTAGAGAGACTCATGTTCGGCTCCGAAAGAGTAAACATTTTCCATAAAACATTAAACGTGAAAAGTGGAAAAATATGCATTCAAGCACATCTGAATTACCATGCTTTAAAAATGCGATTTTACTACTTTTCATTCGTACAATAAATTATTAATTGTTATCTGAATATTTGAGCGGGGGGGGGGGGGCGATTCAACATTTAGACGGGGGGGGGGGGGGGGGGGGGGGCAATTCAACATTTAGACAGACCTAAGCCTCACATGCCCCTTTCATGTCTGTCTATGCTGTTCGTTTATCGTAACTCGTATGTACAAGTAGGTGCTTTTGAAAGATTGACACTATGACAGCAGAGAAATACCACAAATCCACTTTACATAATACGTAATACAGTCGAAATAATGTAAAAAATAATTTAACGGCTAATTCTTAATCTAGAATGTATTTAGACAAAAATAAGCTTAGGTGCCATTTTTTCTAGCCCTCCCCCCCCCCCAAAGGATCCACACCATTTTCTTAGATATGCACATATCTTCCCTTTTATTGATCGTACAAAAAAAACTTTCAAGCGAAAGTTTTTTCTTAAAAGATTCCCTATATTTTTGATTATTACAAAAATTGCATTTGGAGCAAATTTTCTGCCCCAAATCTCAAAAATATATTTATCAAAATGCTCAAAATCAAGTTAATCTCGTTTATTGTAAAAAATATCAAATACATCCAGTGGCAGCTCGTGATTTCATGAATTGGTGGGACGGATTCTTAAATATAATTTTCAAACAGGGGGGAAGAAAAATATTGGAATACACTTTAAAAAGCTGGACCCAAAAGAAGAAATGAATACATCCTAAATTCATCTTAAAATCAAGAAATCAATCTTAATAATACATACATTTCCCTTTTCATTTTTTAATAATAAAATTAATTAGAAAAATTAACTTGTAACCATTGAAATTGAGCTGGATTATAAACCATACTCAGGTTTTTAATTATTTTTTAAATTTGAAAACAAGTTGAAAACAAAAGCACCTGGCTCCTAGCGTAAAATATTGGATGTTTTTTTTTTTTTTTTTTTTAATCTATCCAATCACGACATTTAAAATTTCACTACTTAGGGTTTTATTGAAATTAATTTTAGAAATAAACTCAATTTTCCATGAAAAATAAGCGTTTGCGATGGATAAATCTGCCCTACCTAGACATAAAAATCACTGCACTATTCTCTTCATTTTGGGTAACCGAAGCTAGCCCATTTGTACCCTTACGAAGCTATTCATCAGGATTCGCTGCAGCGAGTTCACATATACGAAATCTTATTCACAATCTGCATCATTTTCAGAACAAATAATTTTTATATTCTATCGAAGACATTATTGTTTTTAGAAAACCTTCGGGAGGACTCCGCCCCAACGTCCTCCCAGCACGAACCGCCACTTGATACAGCACAAAACTAATAATCTAAAAAAAGAATTTAGAATAAAATTTCATATTTAACAGATTCACCACAATGACCCCACCCCTCACCCCCGCTAGAAACCCTCTCTACCTCTTATACCAACTTCCTTGTCCGCAGATTAAAAAATTTTACCATAGAACATATTGCGGGTGTTCAGAAATATTTTCAAACGCAAGAACACTGCCCTTAGATTCACGTTTAGTGAGTAAAATTGCATTCATTTTGCCTCAGATTTTCGAAATATATTTTCGACCCTCTTCCCCTTCAATCCGCAGGTGCTAACAGGTTAAGACCCTTGAAAAAATCAAACGAATAATCGAAAATTCAAAATTTACGTCAAGTTATCGTATCAAGTGGGTATTTACGAGCACCCTCGTTGTATCTGTTTCTTTCAATCTTCAATTTTTTTTTTTAATTTACCAAACAGACGAACCACTACAGATAAATAAACGCACGTTATGAAAAATTGACGCATGAGAGGTGGGAGGGGGGCTGGAATAAGGAGTGGTTCTTACGCTAGAAAATATTTTTAGAGATCTCGAACTACGTTTTATGATGGAATTTTTTTGATCTGCAGACAGAATCGAATCATTTATTTTATAAGTTGGTATGAGAGCGGGAGAAGGTTTCCGGAGAAGTTGAGGGGTGGGAGGGTATTGTGATTAACCAGTTAGATGTAAAATTTTATTCTAAATACTTTTTGCGATTACTAGTTTTGTGCTATATTCGATATTTTTAATAATAAATGAGAATAACTAGATTTTGAACATTTCGATAAATACATTTTTGAGATTTGGGGCACGAAGGTTGTCCCAAATGCAATTTTTATAATAACCAAAAATGTAGAAAATCCTTCAGGAAGAAACTTTTATTCGAACACATTTATTGTAGATTCAATAGAAAAAAAAATACGTGCACTTCCAAAAAAGGAAGCTGTATCCTCGGAGGGGAGGAAAGTGAAAAAAATGACAACCGAGGTTATTTTTTGTCTAAATACATTCTAGATTAAGAATCAGTCGTTAAATTGATTTTCACATTTGGTGCGTGCTAAAATCTTTTTTTTTTTTTTTGCAGTAATTCGACTAAATAACTCATATTTTGTTGTGTTGTAGTTTGGACTTTTTTTTATAATATCAGCCTTAGGTTTGGGCACAGAAATAATTCAATAGAAGTATATTCAACGTAGTAAACGTAATTTGATTTGTTTTTAGAGTTCATTGTCGTAAAAATTAGTCAATATTTCAATATACTCGTATTAGAAAGACTTGCTGCGAATTCGACGAATAGAATCGCTCATTCAGTTATTTAAAAATGTCAAAAATGCTTTACGCTCCAGACGATACTTAATTTTATTTTTCGCGATACCTTTTGAATATGTTGGTAGGTAAAAAGTATACTTATATTCGTGCTGCAAAATTTGGCGATTTTCAGCACAAAATACGAGTAAGTAATCGATCCAAGGACTATTTTGAAATATCAATTAAGGTAATTTTTAGCTCAAAATTTTCCTTTCAGAAAAAAACACAATATATCACGAATAGCATTGTACATATGTATAAACACGATAGATTATTAAAAATAAATAAAAAATTTTATCAATTCGACGGAATCCGAGTTAAAGTACCTATAATATTATTCTGATCGTTTAGTTACAAGTATAAACTGGTTTTCAGCATTGTAAAAATTAATTTAGTAGGCACTTCGTACATATTAAAACTGAGGGGAATTTATAAACCTCTATCCGCGATATTTTGATTTCTCGTGATAAATTAGAAAATCATTTAAGACGGTTGAATTGATAGAAGAAGAAGAAAAAAAAAGAGGTAGAAGAGATTTATCTCAAAGTGTAAGTAAGTACGATGAAGAATAAAAATAAAAACCTGTTTATTCCGGTTTTAATTCCAGAATATTTAACTTATGTACATATATCGATATATTCTGGTTCGTGTGAACTTCACTTTCAATTATTATTGTTTGTAACGTTTTGTACTCGCATGTGTATGTATATGTACTGTAGCTTGCTATCTAAATCGTGTCAACGATTAGTCATCATTGGTTGTAAAATTTCAGCCAGTTTCTGTGAATTTTTCGAGCCCGTTAGCAGAAAAAAACAACTTGAAAAACCTCTTGCGAATGCACGCGCGGAAATATTTTCCTACTGCTTTTTATGGATATGAAATAGCCTTACTCTCGCGGTTTTTTTTTTTTTTTTTTGGTCTGCTTGCTATTCAAATGTATTGCTCATTCGCCTACATGTTTTTTTTTCTTTCTTTCTTTTTGGTGAGTAGTATATGTTATACGTATAGGTACCACTGCACCTACCTAAATATACGTAAGCACAAAAAATAGCGAAATTTTATTAGCTCAAGTACGATTTCTTCGCGTTAAGTGGAAACTTGTCGTTTTGTAACGCATAAGAATGTTACATGTTAAGCATCCGAATGCAACGTACGTGTTGTTTAGCCGAGTGTGAAATTCTCATTTTCTACGGACCATGAATAAGAGAAGAACTTCCACAACCTATTTGAAAACTTACAAGAAACTGCGCAAAATATACAATGCATAAGACTAAATGTATGGAAAACGCATATCTACTTATACATTTACACCGAGTATTATGCCAGCATTAAGAGTTGGTATAGGCTTTCATAAAATTGTTGGTGCCTGCTATCTAGAACGTAGACCTGCCTACCTACCTACCTACCTACCTATCTACCTTAGTACCTACCTACCTATGTTGTAAACCTAATACGTTGATAATATGTATGTATATTATGTGCCTGTTTTTATAATATCGAATTACTTGTGCATCAGACGTATCTGCGAATCGGTGCATCGGTGCGTAATTGTTATAATAATGCAAGTAAACGTATCAAGAATTGATTCCGTGTGATATATTTCATTTTCAAAGTACATACGTAGGTATTATTCAGCTGATGAAAAAATCGCGATGCTTTTTCCGCCTGATTTTCGTAAAATAGCATAATTATTTGAACTGATTTCTAATCAGTGGTAAGGGTGCGGGTAGGGGTATTCAGAGGGGCTAAAAAGTCTACACCACCAATAGGAATATCTAGAAGCTATGCTAAATCTACATACTTACATAATTTCAACTCTTTAGCTTAATTTGAAGGTGAGATATGCGAAGAACAAACTCAAAAAATAAGAAAAACCAACACGAAAACAACATTTTCAACGTTGTGAATGGGTCAAGCCTGTAGTCAGGTTGGCAAAATATGATATAGAATTTTTTTTTAAGTTTTAAAAAATTGGTTAAAATACCTTTCTACAGCCCTTCAATCTTGAAGTCTTGATCAAAAAAATTTTTCCCTCGGTCCACTCGAGCTTTACGTTTTTATTATAAAAATGATGTAAAAGCACGTGGGTTGGAGTCGGAACCAGCACACTTTTTTCGAGTTTTTACGCATTTTATAAAAGAGAAAACGTATATATTTTAGCTAATAGAGCTTGAAATGTGCTCAAGTGCTTATTTTTGGACACTTCAGACTTAGAATCACACAAAATTTCCACTGGACCCTCCTCAGAAACCAACCATAGATACACTACTGATTATTACAATAGTTTTCAAAACAATGAAATGTATGCTAATGCTTGAAAAGTTGCTATTTGTTGTTCTTAGTTGTTCCATTTGGATTTTTGCTCGTGCAAAAATGTATCGCTGAAATAAGGACGATACTCCCCCCCCCTCCATATTCCTAGCTACACCAATTTTAAAGTATCCTCTACAAACTAGCGAGCATGTCCTAGAAATAAAGACTGGCTACGTGCCTGGAATGGTGTAATGAGGCTGAAAAGTCCAAATTTTGAAAATGCACATCTGGGAGGTCTACAAAATCTACGCACCAAATTTCAACTTCTTAGCTCAATGGAGGAGGGAGCGGGAGAAATGCGAGCAACAAACTCAAAAATTAAGAGAAATCAACAAGCAAACATTTTTGGGGCTATGAAGGGGTGCAATGAGGCTGAAAAGTAAAAACGCTCAAAAGGTACACCTAAGACCCCTATTAAATGTACATACCAAATTTCAACTTCCTAGCTCAAAAGGGGGACGGGGGAGGGAGGAATACATGCGAAGAAGAAACTCAAAAAATACGAAAAATCAACAAAACAAACAACATTTTCGGGGCTGGTGGGGGGAGGATGGAATGAGGCTGAAAAGAGCAAATCCCGAAAACGCCGTTCTAAGACCCGTACTAAATCTACATCTTAAACTTCTTAGCTCAATTTGGAGGGGAGTTATGCGAGGGAAAAACTCAAAAAATAAGAAAGATCAACAAAATAAACAACATTTTTGGGGCTATAAGGGTTTGCAATCAGGCTGAAAATTCGAGAACTCCAAAAGACATTTCTATGGCCCCGACTACATCTACATACCAAATTTCAACTTCTTAGCTTAATGGGAGAGGAGGAGGGGGGGGGGGAGAAATGCGAGCAACAAACTCAAAAATTAAGAAAAATCGACAAAAAAACAACATTTTTGGGGCTGTAAAGGGGTGCAGTGAGGCTGAAATGTCAAGACCCTCAAAAGACACTTGCATGGCCTCTAGTAAGTCACCATACCAAATTTTAACTACTTGCTCAATTTTAAGGAAGGATAAGGAGGGAACAGCTCTTTTTCAAGCTTAAACGGAAGAAAAACTCAGATCTCCTCTCCTAATCGACCTCGGAGGCTGATTTTTGGATACGTTATGCAGCTATGAATTGTCTATCGATTAGCTCAAAAAAAAAAAAAAAAACAATTTTTACAATTGTAGGCTTATAGTACCCTGTTACCCCAATTTGGTCGTAACTGAATCTTAGCCCGAGGTCATCCCTACTTCACAATATCAAAACCATTCTCAATCGAAGCCTATTTCCAAAATTTAATCGATTTCGATAGGTATTGAGCTGAACGATTAATCTTTACTTTTGAAAAAAAAAATAAACATCTGATATGGCAAAAAATAGTCGTAATAATCCTCTAGGACCCCAAAACGGATTTTGTTGATATTCCTCGCTCGTCTGCCATAGGTCGATGAACCGTAATAGACTGGTTTTTATTAAAAATATGACATAAAAAATCAGGCTAAAAATATTATACAATTCTGTAAAAATAAATAAAAATCCAAACAAATTTTCATGAAATTTTTTCAAAGTAGTTTTTTTGAACATGTAACAAATTGACTCGCTTATGTCGCAGGATCACCTAAAATTTTGCAGCCAAAACGGGCACGTTTATAAGGTAATATTTAGCCAAAAAATGGCAAATACCTTGTCTTATGTAAGCAGTTACGTATCATTAATGCATTTCCTTTTTTAGTTCAACTACGAATATTTATTGCGAGTGAAAAAAAACAAGCTATTGGTCGGTACAGTGGGTAATGATGTAATTCTCGGTCGTTTTAATGTTACTTGGTCAAGTTCATTTATTCGCATGGCTACGAGTATCAACATCGCTGCTTTTTTTTCGTGTTATAGGTGTTTGTACGAGAACTAAAGGAATAGGTATTTTCGTTCTTCCGTTTAATTCAATTTTTTTCTTTACTTTTTTTTTTTTCGACGAATAAAATAACCGAATTCTTGAGCACAGTTTGTATTAACTGTGCTCATTAGAAAGTGATGTTATCGCATCGAAGGATTAACTTGTTCTAGGAGAAATATAATGTGATTAATTCCCTTTCCATCAATATGGGATTATTTTGTTTACTGCGATTTTAAGTGCTATACCGAATTATAAGGATTTATGAAACGTTCAGCAACAGATGGGAACTTTGATGAAATGGATTAGATAAGTAAAGCATTTCGTTCAATTTTTGTGTGCTGTTTTTTTTCCCTTCTTTTGAATATGTACGTAAGGTCGTAGTTACCCAATACTGTACTAAAATTGAATTAGGAGTGTTTCGTTTTATACGCTGGTGTGATTTTTTTTTTTAATACGTAAGTATTGAAGTAATTAAGACATTTATTATTTGATGTTTGTACCAAATACATACATAAGTTGACATGTTGGTAATGTTTTTTTTAAATACTCATTTTTCATGTAATATATGCACATATATATACGTACTTATATCCAATTATCTATTGTCGTACAAACGTCTCGCGTGTAGAAAAGAAAAAAACAACTGAAATAACGAAGCTTTGATTTGGATGAAAAAAATAAGATAGATATGCATGTAAAAAATTCTTCGAATGAATCATTCTTCAACAGAATGTTCAATTACGCGGCGGTTAAAGATTAATTAATTGACGTAGAAAAAATGAGTCATTGTGAGAGGAAGGTGATTCTGTTTATTTACAGCTGATTCCTGCGATGACGTACCATAGGTATACATTAATGTTTGTTGTAAAATTGTAAATCGTGTATTCAATTTATACGCATAACTATTTGCAGCTATGTTGCAATACGAAATACTTTGGGTTTAAATTCGTGTTTAAAAATTCAATGAATAGAAGACACAGATCAGTTCTTTTTTTCATATAGGTTTTGCGACTTATTAAATTAAATACATACGTGAATAAATTTGATTTTGCACGAAATTATCACACTCCTGAAATGTATTGACACGTGTTGGTAGGTACGTGAAGTCTCGCAGTTGGATGAGTTTGACATTGGGGAGAAATAGCAATTATTCGCTCAATAGCGGTAGGAAAAGTGCACAAAAAATATTGTACATCATCTTCCTCTACCTGCTTCTCAATGCAGTCATTGCCGTCACGGTGTATGGTATTCTAATTGTTGGTTGAAACAAGCTACACTCCAGTACAAGAAGAATTTAGTTTTTAAAATTTCTCAATTTTACATTTTGTCTCTTTAGAAATAACTCATACAATCGTTAAGACGAAATTGCTAATTAATTTTTTTTAATTTGAGGGAAACATTTCTGGAAGATCTGAAGGAAGGATGAACATTTGTAAAACTTTCTTCACAGTCTCTTCTGTCTATGCCAGTACGAACCGAGAAATTAAAATTATAACTTTTGAACAGGACGAATATTGGATGGAAAATTCATTCGGTTTTGATCTTGGAAGAAACCATTTCTAGAATGCTCCCTACCTTTTTCCGTATATACTTCATTCACCATATTCACCAATAAATACCAAACCATGACCTTTGAGCGAGATAAAAATTAGATGAATTCATCCCGGTAGAAATGTTCATCTCTTCAATTTTAGACCTTTTCGTCTTTTCAAAATTACAATAAAATAAAATCAAATCGACCAAATTAAAAATCTGACCCTAAATTCGTATTAAGCAGATTTAATTTACCCTCAATGATTTTATGTGAATTTCAGAATTTTTACTTTTCACTTGATTTCTTTTAAATAGTCCAATTTATTCAATAGTAAAAATTATATTGTGAAAATTTGAGTAAAATGGTCATACAAAGTCTCTCGTTCGAGGTAATTTGACCTGCTGTAGAGCTCAGTTTTTTTTTATACAAACTGTTTATAGGGTAATTGCATATATTATGTTTGCTGCATCAGTTTCTTGTTTTTTTTTTTTAAATTCATAAAAATCCGTAAATAAACTTATCTTTTCTCTTAATTAACCTCGGAGGCTGATTTTTGGATATGTTATACAAACTTCAGATTGCCTATCGATTGGCTCAAAAAGACATAATTTTTGACTATTTAACGTAAACTGATCTGTTTTCATAACGGATATTCCCGGATAAGAATGAGTGAAATGCTCTTGATCCTTCAGAATTTGGAAATTTTCATAAAACAGTAATGAGTATTTCTAAAAAAATTTAAGGGCCAAAATAATTTTCGCAATCTCACTCTCTCAAACAAAATATTGAAAAAATGATTTTTTTTTTTACAAAAAAAAATTCTATATTCACTCGTATTTGAAAAAAAAAAACATTATTTTAATACAAATGTTTAGTGGGATAATGGATTTACCGACACGAATTTTTCCAAAATTTTTCACCCCTAAGGTAGGTAAATTGACAAAAGAGAACATTGAATTACATATACTGCATCTGCAGACTTTAAGGGGTAGATAAAATTTTATTTCATAAAAATATGCCTTTTTACGAGTTAAATTTTTGAAATTTTTCTAATTTTCTTCGAGATTTAGGCCATTTTTAAAAACTTGAAAAATAATCAAACATGGATTTTGCTCAGAAATAATGACCAATATGCTAAAAATGAATGAAAATATATCAGATTACGTAATTAAAATTTTGGCAGAGGAACATGATTGCAGAACTATGCGTATAGGTGCTTGAAAGGGGGGGGGGGTGTTAAGGATCAAAATGCGAACGGAAAATTAAAACAGAAAACAAATACCAGATTCGTATTCAGCGTTTCTGTATTAGCCGAACAGCATTTTTTTCCAATTTTCTAACCTACTTTCAACATGAGAAAAAGTTGCATTTTGGTTCAAAAAAAGTCACTTTCAAGTACACTGGCACCTTTCATATTAATATCAAACAAACATTTATAACGAAAGAGCTTTGAAATTTGGTATACATAGTACATAGGTCGATAAAAAATCGTAGAAAAGTCGCACCGAGCTTTCGCAGCTTCATTCTAGTGCCCAGTTGCACTTTGAGGCAATATGTACGTTGATGATGTTGCTGTCGTTTTCACATAAATCGAACCCCCCGATTACTATAATAAAGTCAGATTCACTATAAATGACCTCAATTCATACTTGGTTTTAGAATAAATTTTTACATGTAAAGTTTAACATTGAAAAAAAATTAATTAATTTCGGTTAATTCATAACCATAAATTGATAGTATTCCTACATTATACCTATTATTAGATAAATATCACATAGAATTTTTACCTGATTTTTCAGTAGTTTCGTTAAATAGTACAAGAATGAGAATTACCTGTAAACAAAAAAATAACACACATTAGTTAAATACAAATGCACGTATTGCAGGGATCTAAAACTTTCCCAAAGGATGTTCAAAGACGATGTTATAGCGAGAAATGTCTCGTGAATAGGGTTCAAAATTCTTCTGAACGATGGGGTGGTACATAAACCTAGGTGGGTGATGTTGGCGTGGTTTTCACATAAATAAAACGCCCTAAATACGATAATGAAGTTGAATTCATTATTCGAACCCAATTAACACCTCATTTGGGGCATGGTTACTGGTGTAAAAATTTGGTGGTTACTTTGTACTGAAACAAATTATTAATTGTGTTCAAATAGTGAATCTGACTTCATTATCGTGCTTGGTGAGTTTAATTTATGTGAAAACGACACCAACATCACTAACCTAGGTATTGCCCCAAAGTTGGAGCAGACGTACATAAGATTTTTTTCCAAAAAAAAAACTTATTTCGTGATGCAGAGCAAAGAGGTAAGATGGGGGAATTTTTTTAGAGATGCCAATGATGTATTGCGAAAATTTTGATAATCTGAGATCAAGGAAATTTCGCTTATTCTTAGTTCTGAAATTTGAGTTTTAATAATTTTTCATTGCACTCTGAAAACCAGAAATAATTTTCAAAAATTCATCTCCTATTTTACAAAAAAGTGAAGAACGTCACACATGGTTAGATCACCAGATGTATAGGTACGTTTGGAAATAAGTAGATTGATTCATTTAACACATTGTTTCAGTGCAAAGCTATACCATAAAATTTTATATCCGTTGCAATTAAATAAGATATTAATATTGAGGCCAAATAATGAAATTGGTTTCATTATCACAAATCACGAAATGCTTCTCCAATTTAGTTTTCAGATCACAGACAGTTCTTGGAATTCATCACCGATGCTAAAATCAACACTACCAACGAGCTACCTGACAACAGCTTCAATTTTATTGTACGTATCAAAAGAAAAAATAAAGTCAACATGGCGAATATGAGATCGATAAAATTTCCTTTAGGCTCGATGTACCTCCCAAGCTACCTTAAATATATTCCAGAAAAGCGATAATTAAAGTAATCTGTGGCTAAAAAAAATTGTTCAAAGTTAAGGAAGATTTCTGCATGTGGTCGTTTGTGGTTTCAGTACAGATAGGGAGGGCTTTGGACAGTAACTTCATCTAAGATAACTCTTAAGGTATCGTAAAAATCTCCTTAGGAGACGTTCTAGCAGATGACTCTAAGATGATATTTTGAAAAAATAATACCTACTGCGGGTTTCTTTTCCATTACTCGTATCGTAAAAATTAGTACTCAATGTGTAATTTCAAGAAAAAAAAAATATCAAGTCGAAAAAATTTCACAACATCTTACCCGTAAATACGAAGACGAGTTTAGAAAAACACCTTTTTTACGATTATATCGACAGCATAAACTTTTTGTTCGCAGATACATTTATAATTGCGTTAATTATAGAAAAAGCTCTTACCACGAACGAATAAAAATAATTAACAATAACGGCGTCATTTAATACAATTAAATCTACGTTTAAGTAATTAATGGAACGTTTCCGGTTTTACAGACTATAGTCCTCGTGCTATATGCATTATGTACCTAGTGCCTACCTGACCTACCCACCAACCTACCTACCTACCTACCTACCTACCTACCTATCTAGACCTACGTACAGAGCTGGCGTGTTATTAATTTTAATACCCGACCGACGGTCGTCGCAAAATAGATACAAGTGGGTGCCACGCAGCCTTACACAAACACAAACCGTTCTCAAAGTGTAAATCGTACTCGTATAAATTTGGGAAAAAACTCCATTGAAAATGGAGAATTTGACGTTAATTCGGAAATAATGCTACAATCAAAGGTTCTTTTAACATTACAAAGTGAAAAAACTAACGTACCTGCTCGTAGAATTTTCGTTATTTTCCCCCATTACCAAAAGAGTTATGGTACGTTGATCCGGAGAAAAAAAGAACGTGATATTCTCACAAAGATTTTTTTCAAACGTAAATTCTGCATGAAATTTTTTATCCTGCTTACGAGTTTTTTATTCTATACATACCAGCTAGGTATACGTACGTAGAAGTACCTACACCCAAAATAGTGTACTTTGTAACTCACAGCAAAAATGGTGCCCTCAAAATAATGCTGGTTTTTAGCTTGATTTTTCTATGTCATATTGCCAATGAAAACCAGGCTATTACGATCTATCGACCAATGGCGGATGAGCGGGAATATTAACAAAGCTGGTTATAGGGTCCTAGAAGACCATTACGACCATTTTTTGGACATCTCAGATATTTATTCAAAATCAATCCAATTTGGGAAAAGGGCTTAGATCGGCGGTGGATTCGATATTCTGAAATGGGGTTGACCTTGAATCAGAATTCAGTTACACCCAAATTTGGAGGAAAAGATGCTGAGGAGCTGAAATCGCAAAAATTATTTTGAAGTTGTATAACATGTCTAAAAATCAGCCTCCTAGGCCGATTAGAAGGGAAGATATGAAAGTTTTTCCCCTTTTAAACTTGAAAAAGGGCTGTTCCTCTCCTCACTCCTCTCCAAATTGAGTTAGGAAATTGAAATTTGGCACGTAAACTTAGTATAAGTATTAGATATGCTTTTTGAGGGTTTCGATTTTTTAGCTTCATTGCTCCTACCCCTCACAGCCTTAAAAATGTAGGTTTCTGGTCAATTTTTCTCATTTTTTGAAGTTGTTCTTCGCACAATTCTTCTCAGAATTGAGCTAGGAAGTTGAAATTTGGTATGTAGATTTAGTGCAGACTAGAGATATGCCTGCTGGGTGGGGGGGCGGAGGCAGATTTTTCAGCCTCATCTCCTTCCCTTTCAGCCTCAAAAGTGTAGTTTTGTGGCCTTTGATGGTCTGAATTATGCCCTTAAAAGTCACCTTCTACCCCTACCATTGATTAGATTTCAATCCACATAATTCTAATATTTCACGAATGCTTTAGTTTGTATTTAATAAATAATTTATTAATTACAAAAAAAATGCACAGTGTACAAGTCCATATTCACACATTTACTCGGTACAAATACTCAACCAAAATGAGCAATTATTTTTCAACTACGTATTTTGACTTTTTGACAACTACGCTAATTTGGAAATAATTCCATCGCCTTGTTGTACGAAGGTGAGGTATCTGCTTATTCAGAAAAATGCCAATATTTTTAATATTTCTGGAAAAAACTAGTTACGTCTATTGCTTTGTATGATGATGATATAGTCGGAGAGGATCACAACGATTGTATTTTGTATTACGTTTCCTTCTCGAAAGAAACGAATGATTTCACAAAATAATAAGCAGTCCCACAAATTCAATACGTACTACATGAATTGTGTTGAACTTTGATGCGTTTTGCAGTACAATTGATGAACAGAACATGTGATAAATGGTTTTAAAACACCATCTTGCTTATAAATTTTTCAAGGTTTTCCATTACTTCAATTGCATTGTACACGAAAGTAGGTAAAGGTATTCATAATAAAACACATGAAATTTTTTTTCTTCAAATACATATAACTCTGTAATAATTTATTCTTCTATTTTTCTGTGTTATCGTACACATCGGAGATATTTGTTTATTTAAAAAAAAAATTCCGTTTTGTTTCCTTAAAACTCTAATGAATAGGTATACCTATAGTTAGTATCTTCTCCAACACAGATACGTACCACCTACTTATGGTACGAAAAGAATACATTTTATTGAAAAAAATTCACTTCAAGTATATTTTTTTTTTGTCGGTAAATAGATTTGAAGTGAATAAAAAACACATCCTGTGAAGGTGGGAGCACAAAGTAGGACATTTTTCAAATACGAAGAAGCAGCTTTATTTTTATCTTGTTGTATCGAGCGCTGAAAGTAAAATGTTAATGAGCTTAATTCACCAACGATTTGATTTCAAAGAAGTTTAGAGGCGGAAAAAAAAACGAAAAGCAACATTTTTTTTGTTAAATACTGAATCGTAATTAAGCCTTTTGAATTCTGAAAATACGCTCATTTTACCTTGAAGTGCTGCATTCAAAGTATGGTGTTGTTAAAAGATGAATATTTTTTTTATCGCCGAATTGTGAGAATACGTACTTATAAAAGGAAGTATTCGGTATGCTCGTCTACGCAAATATTTGTTTACTTGATTTTTTTTTTTTTTTTTTTTTCATAATTACTCTTATGTGTTGACTGCATTGATACGTACTGTGGTAAATAAGACATGAATTATCATTCCATTTTATCGAAATTTATGTTTAGATATGCTACAGGGACTCATCAAGTACGGTTCTGTACAATTTCAACCCAGCCATTTTGGCAAATTCATGTGCCAAACTTGGAAAAAATTTATGAAAAGCTGAATTTCACATTAACCTGTAACTCATACTCTACCCTTTTTAGAGGTGAAAACCACCCAGAAAACCGATTTTTCGACTGTACTGTCGAAATTATCGGTTGTTAGAGGTACAGAACATAGAATTCTGCATATGTAGGTCTCAGTATTAAAAGAGAGAGGGGTGAGGGAAATGGGTTGAAAATTTGGCCGAAGAATCACCTCACCAAAAGTAACTTTCAGACTTACTTTGAACAAATTTACCACAAGCGGTAGATTTTTTCATTATAAGATAAAAATTTCTACTTGGTAAACTTTAACCACCACCCCACTCCCTCTCCCTTTGTAAACCACAAAATGGAATTTTGAAAAAATCAAGCGATAACTTCTTCTGAGAAATTTTGCGAAGAAAATTATTTGTCTAGAACTTTTTCCCCTCTAACCTATAATTTCGACGATACAATCGGAAAACCGGTTTGCAGGGTGGTTTTTTCAACCTTTAAAAGAGTAATGTACGAGTTACGGGGTGCATATTTTAGTACGTTGTTAAGGGGTCTATCCAGTACAAATAATGTGACATTCAGCTTTCCATCAATTTTTTTTAAATTCGTACAAAATTTGCTAAAAGGATTCGCACAACGGTTAATTTTTTCTTATCCGATTTAATCGCTATTTTCGTATTTAACTTCTAAGAAATGACTGTGAATGTTTAGGGAACATTTATCTTTGCTGGCGCCACTTATTATGTTGGTATCTCATTGTGTCTGCACACG
>FIZR01019676.1:0-16274 GCA_900060175.1 Ferrisia virgata | reverse complement strand
AATGAAAGTGAACAATTTTAACATTCAACTATTTATTAGGAAAATTCCAACATGAAAAAACAAAGAGACTATTAATTTTATTAATAATTAATATAATATTATTATTTTTTTTAAATAATATTTTTATTATATTTATTTCTTATGAAATTTTAATAATTTTAATTTTATTATTAATTAATTTTTTTAGTTATCAATTTGAACGATTAAATTCAAGTTTAATTTTATTTATTTATATATATTTTTATGCTTATGTAATGCTAGGGTGGGAATGACAGCGTGACTTTATATATGTATTCACTTTTTAGCTGCATGGTTACAATTTTATTAAAGAATATAATACTCTTTTCCCCTGGCCCAGCTGCAGAAAAAAAGTAGGTAACATAAAAGTATATAATGAGAGAATGACAAAAAATAGGTGTAATTGTAAACTGTAAATTTGAGTGTGAACTTTTAAAAAATCAAATGGTAAATCTTTTGATGATGTTTCTATACTTATATATGCGGATCATAAATAGCATTTTTTAAAATAAAAATTCAATAAATCAATGGTAACATGGGTTTTTTGATAGCACTACTTATTTGGCCAATAATGACTACTAGTGGAAATAGTAGTTCATTTCTTTGATTGTAAAACTACTACTTCATCTGGCAACTACTAGCAAAAGCAGTAGTTCATTTCTTCAACTACTAGTAAAACTACTAGTTCATCTGACGACTACTAGTTTGTGGTAGTTCATTTCTTTGACTACTCAAAACCACTAGTTCATCAGGTGACTACTAGTAAAACTGGTAGTTTTTTTTAAAATAACTACTAATTCTTTCCATAAAGGCCAGATAGCTAACTCTGAAAATAACTTCAGAAGCTTTTGGTAACTATGCATTACTTTCTTCTTATTAGTAGAATGATCTAGTACATATCATGCCACGTGAATTCCATTACGCATAATTGTTTTAATTATTTATAATTTTGTCCTCATATTTTGTAATCAGGATATTGGTAATATGTAGACGTACTTGAATTAATTGAAGCTGATGTATAAGATGACAATGAGTTTTTTTGACATGTGACATGGGATTCATATGTAGTTGAAGAGTTGAAAAAAAAAAAAACAGCAAAGTATTTATCATCAAAACAGACACAAAAATAAAATCAATAACTACAAGGTATATTTTTGAAGTGATGTGGAGTGCTGAGTTTTATTGATCAATACCAAAAAAAATCAACAACTGCAAGGTATGTTTTTGAAATGATGTGGAATGCTGAGTTTTCAAAAATATATGAGATGGATGAAATGTTTGATGTGAAACTGACTAAAAAATAAACTTTGCATTGTTCCCTAAAGTCAAACAATATGAATGAAATATGTATAATTAATTTCAAAGTAAAATTAAAAAAAACGTACAGCATAGAGGGGGTTTAACATTTTTGTATTGGGGTTATAATTAATATTTTTTCGTAGATATGTAGTTTATCAGCAGGTCTTAATTTTTCCAACCCCAGCGAGAGGAGATGAAAATGAACCCAAAAAACCACATGACTGATTACAATTGTTTGTTTCATGTGACGTGGAATGCTGAGTTTTCAAAAAGGGGGATTGAAAGTTTGATATAAAATTGACTAATAAATTTTGTATTCGCAGAAATAATACAGCGATACTAGAAGTAAAACTGCTGTCAACACTTTGATTTTATGCTGGAGGCGTTATGCTCTCGGATGCTGGAGAATTATTGGTTGGTATCAGCAAATCATCAGCATGCAACATAGTCCATGATGTGTCCCATGAGATAGCTAGTTCGGCACTCCAATTTATTCAAATGCCTAGTAGCATAGAGGAGATAAGAAACGCAAAAGAGTTATTTTATAAGATCGCTCGTTTCCCCAGAGTGATTGGTTCAATTCATTGTACTCACATTTGTATTCAATCACCAGGTAATAGCTACATAAAAAATCATATGTATCGTATAAAAAGTTCTTTTTATGGGTCCCAAATTTCAAAAATCGAGTAAATAGGCGGTTAAAGGGTGCTACTGGAAAGCGAAGGCCAACATTTTATCTACCATCAAAAATGCGTTTTTTGAAATTTTATGGCAAAAAATTTGGATTTCTAGAGTTTCAATAACATGTTTGATCTTGAGAATCTACACATTACTTTGTGTAATTTTTACATTTGATTTTTCATATTTTTTGTATTTTCTGTTGATTTACCGAAGCTGCTTGTGAATAATTTTTTATCAACTATATTACATATTTGAATTAGTTTTTATGAAGTTTAAGAAAAAATACCCAGCAGTATTTTGCAAACCACAGTTATCTTTCCTGTTTCATTGTGTGGCTTTCATTTCAATACCTATTGCTACAGTGTGTATCATTTGTTTAGAAAATCCAGCGAAGAGAATTAAGTCTTGGTTTTTCAACGCGGTATTGTGTCATAGAAATTTGATTTATTACGAAAATCTGCGCATTTACACTCTCTAGGGTGCCCGAGCGAATCACCACTGCACCGCAGACATTTTTCCCATTTTACAAAATAAGCAACACGTAAAATATATTATACCTGTTAATACAAAAACCAAAGCCACTTGAAAGTTTTCTCTCTCTGTTTATCAAAATACATAAATATTTTCTCGTGTACACTCGACCTTTATAGCGTATTATAGCTGCACCATCGGATAACCCGCTGATATTGCAATTTAAAATAATTATTTACATTCGTATATTATATTCTGTAAATTCTTTCATTTACGACCAGCTTTCTAATACAAGTATACCCTTAAAATCCTTTAGAATGATTAAAAAACCGATGCTTTGTTTTCAAATTACCGCAATCGAGTATATAATGAATCCGGGCGCTAAAATTTTTATCGTATTTTAATCAAAGAAAAGGTTGAGTTTCGTCCCGTTTGCGTAATCGAGATTAACGAATAATGACCTGCGGATCAGTTTTATTTTCTTTAATGGATTTTTCTCGCTTTTAAAACTTCGTTTTTGCGAAAGTAATTTTTTTTAAATCTCGACGTCACGTCTCTCAATGACATTGAAGTATTCGTTTGATTGGTAATTTCGAGCGATTATTTACGTTTTTTTTTTTTCCTACGGATTTTAACTTCATTTTATGTTATACTATGATCAAATTCATGTTGAATATTTTAGCGAATCCGTTACCCTTCCTTTGTAAAGAATTAGGCGAGCGGTGAAATGAAAAATAAAATATTAATTTTAACTTGGAAACTTGGTCGACTGCTTTGCCTTCAGTATTAAAACCTTAGTTTAACCTGTCATAGAATAGGTAGCCTGCCAGGAAATTAACTTTTTCCCTTTAGGCCTGCTGCTTTTTGCGACATACAACTTACTATGAAATAATAGTTTTAGCAAGTTGGTGAAAATTTTTAACAAGCTTCTATTAACACCTTTGTTAAAGTTGAAATCAAGGAAATTATTTCTTTCTCTCCTCCTCCCCCCCCCCCATTTCTGCAGTTCGACTTTTTTTAAAAATCCTTTGAGAGTAAGATTCCAGTTTTATTTAACTTTGTTAATTTTGTCTTGTTTGAAATATATTATTTTATGGCGTATAAAATACTTATAGTTTGTTCCAATCGAGAAGGGAATAAATATGCTCAATTTTGCAATATAAATTTCCATTTTTAAAATGCATTTTTTCGTTTAATCTTATTGAAATCCCGCAATCAAAATGAAATAATAATAAAAATGACCAATCACTGAAATGACATGAAAAATGCGCATTGTTTCAGGGATGTTTTGGCTAAACAAAGAACAAAATTACTCATGAAAAATGGGTGATTTTAGCTGCAGAAACGAGCATATTTAGTCCTTTTTCGATTGGAATCAACTGTAGCTTGACAGTATAGGTATATGAGAAAATAATCGGCTGGAAAATGGACACGAATTATTATTAATGTGTTGAATTTTGGTTTCCATTATTTGTACTTTTCTGGATTAATCGATTTGTGTTCGTCGAAGAATTCGTTTCATTTTAAAATAGGCCTGATGAGAATTTGAGTGTGGTGTTCAAATTTCATTGAATTTACTTTTAGTGTTGATAAAGTCAAATTTAATATCTGGTTTTCGATTCGAGTTTTTGTCGTAGTGTAATATTTCAAATTATTCCTGACTATTAATTTTTAATGGTACATGTCGAGAGAAGTGTAGCACATGTTAATTTAATTGTTTCATTATTCTATGAAAGCCTAGCTCAGTTTCGATCATTTAACGTATAAAATAGGTGTAATAGTGTGATGTATGCAGATTATGTAATGTGACTGCATCATAAGGTGAATGCTTTTCAGTTTTTTGGCCAGATTTTTTTATTAAGAGAGAGAGGGGGGGGGGGTGCTAAAAGATTTACGTAAAATGTATTTCATGATACGAGAATTTAATTTTGACAATTTCAAACATGATTACTGATTCAATTTTCAACTTTATTTAGAGCAATGGATGTTGTTCGAATTTTGAATTTGGATAATAATGTAGGCTCAGTGTAAACAAAAATTGACCATCTTAAAGGTGTACACTGAAAACTGGATTTCTGCAGGTAGCAGAGGGGAGAGACAATCTGTTCTAAACCTTGTTTCTTCTACTTAGTCAATCTATGGGGTGTTCCACCTTAACAGTACTTCCTTCATACCACAAGTAGTGCCACTGAATTTAGGCTCATGTGAAATGGTTTGCATATCCTAATTGTTGCAGGGTTGCAGTTACGCAGATTTGAAATTTCATAAATCGAACCTCCTGAACCCAAATATGAAATCATATTTTTAATTTAACCGCTATATTCGTTCGGTTCTAAACAGAAGGGTACCTGAAAGATTTTTGTTTGTTGTATACGCTTGTCCTCTTTGTAATCAGGCGAATATTGTGGTCAAATTAAAATTACATGGTCAATAATTGTCTTAATTGTCTTTTAGAACCCTAAAACGAATTCTGTTGGTATCTCCCCCCCCCCAAACTATCGTTAGTTGGTAGACTGCAATAGTTTGGTTTTCATTGACAATATGGCATAGAAAATCAGGCTAAAAACGAAATTTTTTGAAATTTCTGACAATGAAAGGAGAGATGCTGGCGATTGAGTTACGAAACACAGCACCTACATAACTCATTTCATGTATTTTTGGCTTTTTTGGAGCTTCAAATCCAATCTTCATTTCAAAATGTTTAAAAATAATCCTTGCAATTTTCAAAAATTTTCATTGTTTTTGAATTTTTTCAAATTTTATATACTGTTAGTGGCGTAGCTTGAGGTAAAATTAAGTGTAAGCAATATAAATTCTGAAAATTTTATTAGGGCATAAGCCATCCGGCGAGTGCTTACACAAACCTGTATTCCACCACTTAGCGCATTCCCACTCTTGCTCACGTCAAAACTCGCCCCCCCCCCCTATTTGCCACCCCAGGGCATGAGAACATCATTTCAAAATGGGCTAGTTTCTCAGAACGTGAAGTTTTTGATGTAATGTTTTCAATTTTTGATTGGAAGTTCTTAATCAAAACATTACAATAAAAGATGATGATTAATGATTTTTGGACGTTATGTTAAGATGTTGACATGGATATGTTTAATTCAAATAATTGAAAATTGAAAAAAAAATTAAAATAAAAATAAAAAAAATTGAAAAATAAAAAAATGAGTTCATAAAAAATTGAAAAAATAGCAAAACAAAACATAACAAAAATGGAAAAATAAAAAAATTGAAATAAAGAAATTGAAAAACAAATTTGAAAATTTGAAAAATAATGTTAAAATGTTGATATTTATATTAAGATGGATGAAAAAAAAACATACCCCGGATTTTGACCAAACTCACGTAACTGGTTGACTATAAGTTGAACCCTCCGCCCCCCCATCATAAAAAATTTTGACCTTAGCTCAAAGGAGGATACAGCTATGGATTTTCAGTGGGGTCATTTTCGAAAAAATGCGGGTTTTCGTCATTTTCACCCCCTAAAAGAGGTTGAAAAGTAGCAGATCATAAAAATCAACTTGTTTCAATTTTCAAAACAACGCAAAGAAGAGCTTTTCACCTCAAAAATGGGTACAAAAAATTTTTTCATCGTAGAAAAGTGAATTCTAATTGAAATTTCTCAAAGGTTTCACGTTACAGGACAGCCAACCTCCTAATTCCGAAATCGTTAATATCATTGCTATAATTATCAAGAAATTTTCCATTTTTACACCTTAAAATAAATTTTTAAGTTGTCTGCCCTGCAACGCGAAATGTTTGTGCAATTTCAATTGGAATTCACTTTTCTAAGGCTGACATTTTTTTTGACCCATTATTGAAATGAAAAGCCCTTTTATTGTTTTTTTTAAAAAATAAAATACATTGATTTTTACGATTTGCAACTTTTCAACCCCCTGGTAGGTGGTTACAAGTGGTATTGAATCGAGATGCCAATGGTAAGTACTGGAAAGTATAGAAATTCAAATCGCACTTTTTCAGCTCTGTGACCGTGGTCCTGCATCACTTTTAGGGGGTGAAAATGACAGAAAAACGCGTTTCTTTCGATAACGACCTCACTGTGAGGACCCATAGCTCCATCGTTCTTTGAGCTAGGGTGATAAAATTTCGTATAGTGGGTTTTCAAATCAAAGTCAACAACTACCTTCGCGAGTTTGATCAAAATCCGAGGTATGTTTTTTTTTGTTGGTCAGCCCTGATAGTAGTGTTACATATCCATGATCTAGAATTTTTCTCTGAAAGGAAAAAAGTGCCGAAATATTTCTGCTACAGTGGAGTAGTCCCCTCCTTGTGTACGGGGCTAGGTTTGAAAATTCTAAAGAAAAATCAGAATTCGACTAAGAGGCGCCAACATGGTTAAAAATTTGTTGGGCGAGGTGTTGATTGAGAATTTATTCCTCATTCTTCTTCTTTTCATGGTTAAAAATTTCAAAAATGTTGATTTGTTTCGCATGAATAGCTATATATTCAAATTTTTAAGCCTTTCCCCTCCCAATACTGAGAGGTTCAAATTAATTTCGCTAGGTTAGTGAAAAATTGATTACGTTTCTTTTTGACATGCTCTTTCCATCTATGAAAGCTTTGTTTAAATTGAATGCAGTGAATTCCGCAGTTTTAAGAAATGATTTTTAATATTTTGATGGTTTTTCAAATCGCTTGTGTGTAGTTTGAAATAATTTCAAAGATTTGAATCGTGAGTTAATTTGAGGTGCTAGAAGTTGGAGAATGATGGCGTATAAAATTTTTCAAACAATATTTTTAAAACTGTTGAAAAAAGATTTTTGTTCCTCTCTAATTTTCAGTCAGTATTAATATACTTATTTCTACATTATGTTGATCTCAGGTCGACACTACCTTGCTAAAAAAAAATTAATCCTTACATTCGTCTCGTAAATTATAACGATTATTCCACATATTCGGTTAAATTTGTGGTAACGTATAATGGAACGAAACGTTCACGTATACTTAGACGTACCCAGACCAACGTATAAGTACATTTAGGCATCATTATGTAAAAAAAAAAAAAGACTACTCGAAGTACGAGTATACGTGCGGAGCATAGGTAAGGTATCAGTTCTTTAGCAAACACGTTAATAGCCTTAAATAGTCTTAATCTGCTCTACAATCTGAAATAATGGATCATAATTTCGTCGAAAATTACAACACGCGTTTACTCGCGTAACCCAACCCCAAATTCTGCGTAGAAAACTCGGATGTAATTTAAATAAATGCCCAACTTGATGATAAAAGAGGCTTTCGAATAATCTGAGACTTGGTGTTTGGGCGGCGCGGAGTATTGTACTTTCGTTAATGAAAAATTATACCACAAGGCCAATTGTCATCCTAAAATGCAGAATTTTTCACCTTAAATGTAACGAATAAAAGAATCCATTTTTTAAATTTAACCTACAACGACGCGTAACTGACCGCAATGACATTTTCTTTTTCTAAACTCTGAAAAGGGTATACTGTACGATAGACAAAAAAAAAGAAAAAAAACCAAGTCCCTCATCGTCACAACAAATCTCGACTTTTTTTTCCTTTTTTAAACCAATGATGGTTATTCGGGTTGAGATTTTTAACCAACGAGTGTCAATTTTTTTTTTTCCGTCTACATCACATCAAACTACCTATTTGATTTAATTTAAAGCGAGTTTTTTCTTTTGAAATTAATTAATGTTGATAACGAAATTGTTTACACTGCACATCGATACTTAATACGTCCATAGGGAGTTCATTTACTCGAGCATGATACCACATACGTATAGATTTGTTTTAATAATACCTACCTGTAATGATCAAAGGTGAAATTGGTCGTTGATATGTAAACATGATTCTTATGGGAGTTGAAACGTGTGACAAAGCCAGTAAATTACTTTGTTCCCAACTGTTACGATTTTCGTGTATAAACTTAGTCTAGGGTGTATCCTTTGTGTAAGTATAAAGGTAGAGTAACTTAGTGTACATATCGACATGATTGAAATTTCACCACAGAAGACTAAAAGTTCGTTCGGTTCGGTTCGGTTCAATTAATAAATGGATGATTTTTGTCGTACGACTGTTTGACAATCTCTTTGATATTACGTCGACGAATTGAATGTTACGTTTTCATGATTTATTGTTTTCTTTCGAGCAGTAGTTTTCTTGAAATGAACTGTATTCATGATGGTTTTTGTACGTAGCTTGATGGTAACTCACTTCAAAAAGGTAAAACTAATTTAATTTCAGTTTTAGTTTAAATTCGTATATTTACTCATAATTTATATTTTAAACAGGCAAAGTGGTAACGGGTTCTGAGTGCTTCTGTGATTTAAAAAATGTAAACCATTCATTCTACAAAGCAATACTTCCTTTTTTTTCGGAAATATATGTTCGAATGTAGACTTTTAACCGACTGCAAAACTGTCATAATATTTTTCGAGATCGATGCGCAAAATATATTTAGGTGTTCCCAAGATTAAAACCTTTATTATTTAATTCAGTTTTTTTTTCCTTTTTAACGAAGAACAATTCGCAAGGTGATTGGAAATTTCGTACTCTGAGGTTGGTTTAAAAAAGCAATTCAAAAAATTATAAAATCACCAAGATCAAGAAATGAATAAATATGTTAAAACTATGGTAGAGAGCACTTCGAAGATTCGTTTTTACTATCTTCTTGAAAAATTTAATCAATTATAAAATATCTATTTGGTGTATTTTTTTTCTTCAAAACATAGAGTAATAGAAAAATTGTGAAGATTTATTTGCATTCAATATGCGATGCGTTTTTCAGTCAGATTTTCATACAATAAAGAAGATATTCGAATTACTCACACATGAAATATAGAAAAGAGCGCTCTGGGATGTTTTTTATTGAACAGTGGAAGGGGTAAAAGGTAAGTAACCTATGAGCTGAAACCTACAAAAGGCACATACAATACCGATACTAAATCTACAAACCAAATTTTAACTTCCTAACTCAATTTTGAGCATTTTACCTACTCCTGCTCCCGTATAAGTTTAAATTTCACCCGTGATGTTTTTTAACATTCAGAATTTTGAAAAATTGCTTAGAATTTTTTTTCTAATACTCAAAACATTTACAGTTCAGATTTGCCAACACTTGATTATTAGAAGTTGGTGGTCAATAGCGGACTGTCAAGAGTTGACCAACAATATTAGACCATCAACATCTGCATCATTAAGATTTGGACTGTCAACTCTTGATGGTCCAAATACATCAACACTTGATCAACAATAGTTGATGGTCCACTGTGGACTATCAAGAGTTGCTTGTGAATAGTAGACCATCAAGATTCCGACTAGGTACCAACATCTTGAACATCAACTTGATTGTTGAGAAAAAAATGCGAGTAAATTTTCGAAATTCTTCATGTTATCACTTCCTCAGTTCCAACAGAAGTCAAAATTTCATCGCAAATGATATAACTTTAAAAAAATTTGTGATTTCTTTTTAGTATTATGAATTTTGGAAATTGCTTAGCATTTTTAGCCTGATTTTCTATGTCATATTGTTAATGAAAACCAGGTTTTTACAGTCTATTGACCTATGGCTGATTGGTGGGGGGGGGGGGGGATCAATAAAATCTGGGGAGGGGGGGGGGGGTGATCAATAAAGTCTGTTTCAGGGTCCTAGAAGACAATTAAGACTGTTTTTCACCATGTCAGATATTTATTTTAATTTTTTTCCTCCAAACACTAAAATCATTTACTCCGTTCGATATTGACCAAAATCGCTTCAATTTGGTCAATTAGCTCAGTTTGGCGGGTGATTAGTTATTTATGAGTGGAAATGACTTTGGGTCAAAATTCAGTTATGCCCAAATTTCAGGGAGTAGTGCTGAGGGGTCTAAAGCGCAAAAATTGTTGCTTTTTGATCCAATCAATAAAGAATTCAAAGTTGTACAACATATCCTAAAATCAACCTCTTAGATCAATTAGAAGGCAGATAGGAGCTTTCCCCTTTTTGACCTCGAAAAAGGGCTGTTCATCCCCTATCTCCTACTGAATTGAAATAGGAAGTTGACATTCAGTAGGTAGGCTTAGGAAGGGCCATAGATGTGACTTTTGGAGGGTTTCAACTTCAGACTCATTGCGACGTCTTACAGCCCCAAAATATGGTTTTTTGGATGGATTTTCTTATATTTTGAGTTTGTTCTTCGCATGACTTCCCTCAAAATTGAGCTAGGAAGTTGAAATTTGTTATGTACGTTTAGTAAGGTTTCTACATGTGTCTTTTGGGTATTTCGACATTTTAGCTCCATTGAACTCTTCCGACCATAATACTAATTGGGAAAGCGATGCTTTTTTAGCTGAACGTCGGTCAAGTCCATTAAAATTTGAATAACTCAGATTTTAATGATTAACTGGTGATAATCAGCTGTTGATGGTCAATTCTTAACGAGTCAATAGTAGAATGCAATATCAAACACCTTTAGATGTTAGTATCTGACATCACCAAAAATGGTCCTAATGGTTTTCCAAGATCCTGAAATGGATTTCTTTCGTACTTTCCCTTTCCAGTTCTCCATCCTCCATAGGTTGATAGTTCATGATAGCCTGGGTATCATTAACATTACATAGAAAATCAGACTAAAGAAATTATCAAGTGGTGTATAAGTTCAGAGATTGGTAAATGTAAAAAAAAGGAAAAGATATCCATTTTCTTTCCTTAGTCGTTTATAAACACTATTACACTCTTATGCATAACGCGAATTGTTGTTCAGCAATAATAAATGTAGAATGACAAACACAGTATGATTCAACGTTATGCGCAATTCAATGAAAAAATTATAAAAAGTAACCTTTTAAAAAAAAGGATTGAAATAGGATTAAATTAATTTGTTTAAAAACATACATTTAGCGAACAATGGTTGTACCCTTTTTTTTTTTCATTACATTTATCAAACGAATGTTCGTATCACAGTCGTACACATTATTACACGGTCGCAGTTTCCTGCAATAGTGCAACAATGACGGGGTTAAATTCGAGCGATAAATTTGTTTAAATGGAACTTTTCTAATTCTAACGAATCTGATTAAGTTTATACGAAGCTTATTATCTATATCCAGCATTCGCCTGATGCAACTGGCAATTAAATAACAATTTCTGACTAAGTATAGCAGAATAACAATCGGTAGCACTTGAAAATAAGGTCAATTTAGAAGCCTTTTTTTTTTTTTTTTACCATTATTGTTACTTACTTTTTATGGGAGTAGACGCTTGTTAGAAATATTTTCGTATGGTAGCAAGAGTCGATAAACGTATAAGGTCAAAGATGCTTGTAGCATCCAACAAACTTTACTTATAGTTCGACGAAAAATGGCCTTTAACGTAACATAAGTTGTTGACCAATGGCCTACAAACTATCATACATGTGGTGCCAGTAATCCCAACGTGAAGTTAGATTATTTACATCTTACTACGTATGATATTTTTATGGTCAAACATGTTCTATTAAATTGACCTGGTCTATAATGTGGGACATGTATCAATAGATACCTATGTCAAAATTGAAAATATTACACGTGTGAGATAGTGAATCAGGAACAGCTAACAAGCATTTTGAAATAATCAGTCCCTCCTCTGCATTCTCCATCTTCAATCCTGCGCCTTTTTTCATTTTACACGCTTATTAAATGTATCTTTATTTAATCCTTATTGCAGGCGAGATGGAAATATAAATACGAGTTTCTTTCCATTATGCATTTCATTTCCGCCATGTTTCGAAGTTGAATCCAGTATAATGTTTAATCCGTCGAGTTTCTTTTACTAGGCGAATTTATAATGGAATGATTTTTAAAATCAATTTATTCCGCGTCCATGGAACGAGTTCGATGAACCGTATTGTTTTGTTTTTTACAATTTTTTCTCTCTTATTCCCATTGAACCTTAAAGCTGGGTATGGCAGTCTTTTAATCATAATCTTGCTTTCAAGTACGTCTCTTAAAATTCAATTAATTTCTATTTTTTTCTGTTTCTGCAAATGCATACAAGAAAAACATTTCAGCAAATAAATTAATTATGAGATATTCCCTTAAATGAATATGCTGCGATACTCATGAGACATCAGTTGTGCATCTAAAAATGTGTTGTTTTTTTTTACCAAGATACAGATTACCTATTCATGCGATATTTAAGTAATGATACTGTAATGACAAATATGTGATAGAATATTGGTAATAACACTTGGGCACGTAAGCCTATAAATTAGTAAACATAAGTTAGCCACGAGAAATGTTTGAATTTCAAAGAAAAACTCTACTTCTTTAGTGTTTATTGCAAAGCTTTTTGAACACTAAATATTTATCATCAGGCTTGTAACACTATTGACAGCAAATAACAAAGTGTCTTAATTTATATAAGTACAAAGTGAAGGTGTGGTCATATTGGTGGGCGGGTTGGAGCAGTGTGAGGAGTAATGTCTTCATTTTTTGTTTTTATTGCCTGGATTAAGATCTTGTCCATAGGTTTAAGGTCGTTGTTGATTAAATTCTTTTCGTGTTATTTCTCATGACTACTGCCTTTCGGATGTAGAGCTCGAAAGGTCTACTTATTTGTTGGATGAGATTCAGATTTTCTGGTTCTTTTGTAAGGTTAGTGTCTATTAAATAGTTGGAGAGGGCCGATTCATATCTAAACTGGCCTCTGGCATAATAAAGGTGTTCTCTGAATCTCATTTTGATGCTTCTTTTTGTTTGTCTTATGTAGATACCTCGGCAATTCTAGCAGCTAATTTTGTAAATGCCACTGCAGTTTTCAGGTTTGTCTTTGTTGGATTTTGATTTTGTTGTTATCAGTGAAGACTGGTTTAATGTTGTGGTTCCTGAATACTTTTTTGATTTTGTTGGGTAGTTTTGGATAGCAGGTTATTTTAATCCTTTTCTTTTCATCTTTGTGTAATAATAAGGCAGTTGCATCTTGTATGAATTTTTTGGTTTCATGTTTTTGTGCTAGTTCCTCTATTAATGATTTAGTGTAGCCGAGCTTTTAAACAATAGTCTTGATTTTTTTGATATCTCTTTCCTGTTTGTCTTTGTTTAGTGGAAGATTTTTTAAGGTTCCAAGGTTGGAAAGAGTTGGTTAGGATATAATTGTTATAGGTAGGCTCTTTTGAAATGATTATCGACGATCATAGTATTTTTAGCCTGATTTTCTGTCATATTGGGCAGACTATGGACTAACAACAAATACGAGGGAGGACAAGAATATAAACAAAATCTGTTCTTGAACCCTGAATGACCATGTTTCATTTATAATTTTTTCCGGCAAGACTAAAATCATTTGCTCAGATTTATACATACTAAAATCGATCAAAATCAATCACACTATAGCTCTAATTTCACACGGCAGCAAAATCATGTTACAAATCCTGAACAATCAGATCAAGGCATATCTACACAAGCAAATTCCACTGGAACTAGCCGGGTTTATGTTAGAAATAGGCACAAGAGAGCAGATAATGAATGTCCAGCAAATCATTGAAAAGTGCACGGAGTTCAACATACCTGTAGTGATGTGTTTCATAGATTATGCCAAAACCTTTGACTGTGTGAATTGAAAGAAGCTGTTCAAAGTTTTAAGAGAGATTGTAGTCCTTGCTCATGTTGTAGATTTGGTAGAGTTCCTATATAAGTTCAATTCTATGGTGGTGGGAGTTGATGGTGAAGAATCTGAGGCTTTTTGAGTAGAACAGGGAGCGCTTCAAGGATGCACATTATCCCCACAGTTATTCAACATCCATGGTGAGCACGAAGTTCGCGAGGCTCTAGAACACTGGAATGATGGTATTTCCATTGGAAGAAGAATAGTCCCTTATCTGTGATATGCAGATGATACCACCTTGATTGCTTTGGATAAAGAGGAAATGGTAGATGGAGGCTCGTTGGCAGAAATATGGTGCCAAATTGCTCTGAGCAAATCAGCTATGACCAGACTGCGTAATGTCACATGTAATAACAAGATCTCCAGACAGACAAGGAAGAGAACTGTACAGTCACTTGTTTTCTGTTTTCCTACATTCTGGGGAAACTTGGATGTTAAAGGCAGATGATAAAAGAAGAATCGATGACTTTGAAATGTACTGAAGATATCTTGGACAGCGCGATGTACCAACATTTCAATCGTCAATGATATACATGAGCCAGTCAGGCTAAGTGTTTTATCAAAGAGATGCATTCTAGAGTATTTTAGAAATGTGACTAGAGAAGAAGTCGAAAATCTTGAAAAAGACATTCTCTTTGATAAGACCCTGGTAAAAGAGGGAGAGGAAAATCTCCGGCCAGGTGGTCTGACATCATCAAAATATGAATGGTCTCTGTGGTAAGAGCTGCTTCACAGGCACGTACCAACATTTCAATCGTCAATGATATACATGAGCCAGTCAGGCTAAGTGTTTTATCAAAGAGACGCATTCTAGAGTATTTTAGAAATGTGGCCAGAGGAGAAGTTGAAAATCTTGAAAAAGACATCCTCTTTGATAAGACCCTGGTAAAAGAGGGAGAGAAAAAGCTCCGGCCTGGTGGTCTGACATCATCAAAGTACGAATGGTCTCTGTGGTAAGAGCTGTTTACCAACATTTCAATCGTCAATGATATGCATGAGCCAGTCAGGCTAAGTGTTTTATCAAAGAGACGCATTCTAGAGTATTTTAGAAATGTGACCAGAGGAGAAGTTGAAAATCTTGAAAAAGACATTCTCTTTGATAAGACCCTGGTAAAAGAGGGAGAGGAAAATCTCCGGCCTGGTGGTCTGACATCATCAAAGTACGAATGGTCTCTGTGGTAAGAGCTGCTTCACAGGCATGGGTATCGTGATAGATGGTGTGCCCTTTTAGGTGCAATTCGGTTGTAAATGCAGTGTTGCCAACTCTGAAGAATTTCTCATGCTAGATGGGGTAAAAAATATGCTAGAATATGCCACAAATCCGAAGTGAAATATGCTAAATTTTTTTATGCCGAAGTCCAACCCAATCTTTACCAGTCTATGTTTCTGTTTTTAATAATTTTCTATTTTTCTAAGCAAAACATGCAGTTTTCCCGCTGATTTATTATGCCAAATTATGCCAAAAATATTCCAAAAATATTCCAAATGAATGTGATACAACGTTTACAAAATGCTTTCCCATTACGTTCTTCAAGCCAACCTTCATATTCAGAATTGTTTTTCCAACTCTTACGAAATTTTTGATTATACGTTTGGTTTGTTTGGTTACTAACAGAAGTTGGATCTTTTTTTCGACGTTTATTTTGTGGAGGTGTAATTTCAGCAGTTTCATCACTACTAAGGGGTTCTCGACCTCATCAACAGTGATAAGGTTTGCTTCATCAATATTATCTGAATCTGAATTCTGTAATGAGACAAAAATTCAAGTAAAACAGAACTATAATAGCCAAAATAAACCCAAATACCCAAAAATGAAAAAACTCACGGATATTTCGTTTTCAAAATCTAATTCTTCTTCATCAACACTTTCACAACTACTGGCTTTGTAGGAATCGTCACTTTTCTCATTAATATCAAAATCATCATCGGAACTTTCGGAAGAACTCAAAGGACTAGAACTCGAATCCATTTTAACAATAACATTCAATATTAAGTAATTAAATTAAAAACTCCGCAACTGCAATTGGCAATTTTATTTCATAATCATTATTCATTAATCACGTTTTTGATTTTTCATCATTTATTGAATTTGAATCAAGAATTTTCAAGAGTCGAGACACGAGACTGATTGCAAATTAGAATTAGATTTAAGATTCATAGATACTAGATAGAAAGATAGATTGTACATTGCAAA
>FIZR01019674.1:0-23710 GCA_900060175.1 Ferrisia virgata | reverse complement strand
TACTCAAGGTTAATGTATCTGAGGCGAATCGGCCATGCGCTGAAATTTTTAAAATTATTATGAAACCTTATTTAATGCTTCAAAAAAATGTTTGCCTCTGTACAAAAACCATCTAAAGAGATTTTCTAGTATGCGTTGTGAGGGCTGAAGTAGGTCTACGACTCTCCCTACCCGATCCTAAATTAGTCTCACCCCAACCCTTAAAACTGTTTTTTGATGTTCTCTAAATTTCATAAAAATGTGTGAAAATCTTTTAAATCGTATTTAAATTTTGAGAAAATGTTTACTTTAAACTTTTTTCTTCTTGTTAAACCTACAAAATCAATCCTGAAATTTTGAAAAATGCACTTATTTCAATTCACCAACTTGGATATAATTTGTTATTGTGGAGAATGAAAATGGTGACTAAGAAAACTTGAGTGTAGAAAGGCTCATACCATGGGTGGATGTTTGTGACTGCTGCAAATTAGAGCGTCTCTTATTTTGGGAAAGTAGAAATTTCAAAACGCATAGCCTCTAAATTTTTTCCTTTTATTTCCAACAAAACACCTTTAACCCTGTGTAGCTCCCACGCACTTTGGAGGTAGCGCCATCCAGCAGGTATGTTCTTGTTATTTTTGGAGGATCTTCAAGACATTAACATTGATGATCAACTGTACTGGGATGTTAATGATCAATAGTTGACTGGTCAACTGTAGGCCATCAAAATGTGAACAATCAAAATTCGAATTGTTTAGATTTTGATGGTCTGGATGTTGATTAGCTTAACATTGATGGTCAACTGTACTGGGCTGTTAACATTCAATTATTGACTCATCAACTGTAAGCCATCAAAATGTGGGCAGTAAAAATTCCGAATTGTTCAAATTTTGTCCTTGGATCGAAATTCAGTTGTGCCCAAATTTCGGGAGGGGGTGCTGAGAAACCAAAAATGCAAAGAATTGTTCCTTTTTATACAGATTTATAGAAAATCCAAATTTGTATAACATATCACAAAATCAGTCTACTAGGTTAATTAGGAAGGAAGGTATGCGGATTTGACCATGAAAAGGGACTGTTCCTCCCCTATCTCCTCGCCAAATTTAGCAAGGGAGTTGAAATTTTGTATGTAAATTTAGTAGGAACTCTAAATGTGCCATCAAAGAGTCTTCACTTTTCAGCTTTACTGCACCCGTTTACAGCCCCAAAAATGTGTTTTTTTCCCCAAAGACTAAAAACAATCAACTCTGTTTTTCAGTTCGGTAGTGATCAAAATTGCTAAAATTCGGTCAATAATCCCTGATTAGCGACTGATTAGATACACATGAAAGGGAGTGGCCTTGAGTCAAAGTTCAGTTATGTTCAATCTTGGCGGAGCAAATGCTGAGAAGCAAAAATCGCAAAAATTGTTTACTCTTGAACCAATCAATTAGGAATCTAAAAAAAAAAAAAAATCAGGCTCTTAAGTTACTTGAAAGGGGAGATATTGGGGTTTTGTCCTTCTTGACACTAGAAAAGGCCGTTCCACCCATATCATGCCTCCAAATTGGGGTAAGCGGTTGAAATTTTTGCATGCGCAGAATGTTTAGGTCTAATTTTTTATACCACATTTCGAATATAACATCATTCAGACTTTAGGTTTTAACTGTGGCTCACTTTAGATTATTAACACTGATAAAATGTTAAGTTGCGAGAAACGCTTCACTTGAACAAATATAATATCAATCTTGAGGTTCGCCAACCATTCATACTTCATTGAAAGACAGTGGAACAGTAAGAATCTCAATAGACTATAATTTATATATTAGTGCTTATTGAAAATTCAGACTTTAGATGTTAATTGTTGCTCACGTTGGATTGTTAACACTGATAAAATGTTAAGTTACAAAAAACGCTTCACCCAAACAAATATAATATCTTTCAAAGGTTCACCAACCATTCGTGCTTTATTCAAAAATGGTGGAACAGTAAGAATCTCAATAGACTGTAATTAATAATCTAGTGCTTTATTTAAAAATTTCAACTAAATAATTAAAATTAAAATTTACAGGCGCGGTAAAAATTTCAAACTAATTTATTCTACATTATCAATAAGTACAAAGTATAATGCCAATTCTCACTACAAAGGACCATTTACATTCTCCAAACCTTGACAATTCTTTAAAGAAGCATCACAGGAATATAAATAAGCACCATACTTAGTTGCTCCTCTACCAAAAAAAAATTTCTCAACGTTTCGGGCATCGCAAATAACTAATGGTGCTACATATGCCGCCCAGAATTGAATTTCTCCATACTCAACAGTTGGTGTGCCATTGAGGAATTCTAAACTTTCTGTACTTTTTATCCAACCCTTCTTACGAGCAATTGAGTTCGCTATATGAATGAGTCGAGATTTATTTTCCGTAGAGAAATTACTTAAGCTGTAAAATAGGTATCAATGGTTAACATATAATGTTTGTAAGGTCCGTATAAGTGTTAGGTACCAAGTAGTCAAAATGCTTACCCTTGAAAATTGTCAAATTCTGCTTTAGTCAGCCCACACACCTTGTATCTTGCTAGTTCAATGAGAAAAATGTAGCAGCATATCAAAATTACAAGTTTAGCAGACATTTTATAAATCTCTAATTTGATTAGTTCGAAAATCACAATAGGTACTGTTGCCCAGGTAGAAAAATTCTTTATATAAAAAAAAATTACAGCACATTTGATGCAGAATTTTCGGTCATCGAATAATGTGTAAGCAACACAAACAAAAGGTCAGCACTTTCAATACACAATAACATCGATATTTCAATTGAAATAGATTTTCACAACTGTTGAATATTCTGTGTTTTCCAAATAATCAAAAAATGATGAGATTTAAGTCAATAGATAAGAAATTTATACACGAATTAATCGCCTCACTATTTGATTCTCATCGTCATATACATTTCAGTTGATTGTACCAAATTTTAAAAAAGAAAGATGAATAAATATTGAGAGGACGATTTTTTGAAAAACACATTTCAATGACGTACTCACTTCGATGATATTATTCATACATTCAACACTCGTTTACTTACCAAATGCAATGGTGTAATCTATAACATTACTCAAGGTTAATGTATCTGAGGCGAATCAGCCGTGTGCTGAAATTTTTAAAATTATTATGAAACCTTATTTAATGCTTCAAAAAAATGTTTAAATGTTTGCCTTTCTGTACAAAAAACCATCTAAAGAGATTTTCTAGGATTCGTTATAGCATAGACGGATTTAACGAGGGCTGAAGGAGGTCTACGACTCTCCCTCCCCGATCTTAAATTAGTCTCATCCCCCCATAACTGTTTTTTGATTTTTACATGCCACAATGGTAGCACCATCCAGCAGGTATGTTCTTATCATCTTTGGGAGGATCTTCAAGATATTCCGGAAATATTATTCTTATTCGTTCTTTTACATCAGCTGATAGTTGCTGGGTAGTAAGTGCAGTGAACAAAATGTGAAGTTTCAGATAGTGTATCTATATTTTCAAGTTCTGCGATGTCATTGAGCTCACTACAGCTTTCAATAGAGTTGATAGCTAAATTTTCGTCGGCCATTTTTTCTATGCTAATTGATACCCGCTCAGTTGTGAAATGAATGTTAGAAAATTTAATTTTGATACCTTATACTAGACTCAAAAATGTCTAGCAAATTGATTTATTTGCCCAACGATAGCTGTAATTAGTTCCGTATAAGATAGGATTTTACCACAAGACCTAAAAGACTGATAAGTTTTACACAATGCATTCATCTACCTTTGTAAAATTGATAACAGTACTAAAATTGTAGTGTTCCCCATACTTTTCTTAAGTTTGCTCCACCTAAGATCAAAATTGTTGGAGAGTCATAAGAGATCGAAGGTTGACAAAATGATCCGTATTTCTGAAATGAGCATGAGGGTGGATCAGGAGTGAAACTATTCCCCCATTTCAACACTTTTTTGAATAGGGAATAAACCACACAATATTGGAGCCCCTGTACTGTAAAATTAGGTGGATGGGTCTCATTATGATGATTTTATCAAAAGGCACCTTATTTAGTGGTCCTCCAGTACTACATATCTCAGCTTGTCTGCAACTAGTTTAGAAGCTCTACAAGCAAATGTATAAGTGTAATAACTCGATGATGATAAGATAATTGATATGCACCGGAAGATTTGAAGTGTTACTCGTTAATTTCCTCGATGATTTCTGCACCCACATACCAAAATACACACAAACCCGATTCAAGTCATGTACTCCAGATATGTATTTTAAGAGCTCACTGCAGGGTGAAATCTTCTCATCCAATTGGGAGATATCAATCTGCAGACTTGTCATTGCACCAGGTTTCACTATGCAAATTTTGTGTTACAACGTTTTACAAATCTTACTGTTACACACCAAACACAGCGAACACCGAAGGAGCTCTAAAACTGCGCGATAATCTCTTATCTCATACGTCGTCTGGACCTGACAGAGACGCTGCATACCGATTGCTGGCTGATTATAGGTACATACATACATACATACATAGACATGTGTACCAATGTGTGTGTGTGTGTGTTATCGCATATCACGGTTTTGCTATAATACTACGGCGACATTTTGTATCAGTGGTGAGGAGCCAGCACTACCCTGCGTCGCGTCATCCAGTCTAGTAGCTTGAGGCGACCGCGCGCCTAGCCACACTTAGAAGAAGAGTACCTAGGCAAGAGGCAGCGTGGCCAAAGAGATAAAGTCAGAAGCACAAAGAGAAATATTGAAGTTGCCGATGAGAAGGTAGGTGTCATAAATATTAGAAGTTGGTAGATCGGGGACGGCGCTCGCTGTACAGTGTACACGGTACGAAAGGCAGGCAATCGGTGGTGCGAGTTGGGGGGGTTGGCGCGTGCCTCTTTTAAACTAGTACACAAGTCCAGGTGTTTTGGCGTACGAGTGCCGAAGTGCGCGCGCGACAAAGCCGGTTGGTGGGGAGGTTGGCAACCCTGATCTTGGACTTATAGGTACTGTAAGTGTACAATTTTTACGTTACTCCGTTTCCAATTCGGTTGGTGAATTGTTGTATCGTAGTTTTGGGTTCTTGAATAGTTCTAACGGTCGTGATTTTTCGTCTGTTTTTAGGATTTAAAAACCATATCCATATCGGCGAATTCATTATATTTCGGTGAGTTGAATAGATATTTTTTTATCATTTTTTTTTTTTATTCACGTAGGGTTTTATTTTAGTTTTTATTTTTTTTTATTGATGAATTTTTTTTTTTTTTCGTTTTTATTTTCATAGTTTATATGTATAAATTTTGTAAGAGATGTTTATTGCGCGTAGTTTCGCTCGCTTTTAAAGGGGATGTATTTTTAGATGTGCAGTCTACGTGATTTTTACCAACTCTCGACTTACCCTAAGTCTTTTCTTAGTTGTTTTTATATTTTGATAATTGTATTCTTGGTGTGTAATTAATTTTAAAAGCGATATCCAGTTATTGGCTAATCGAGTATATATATTTTTGGGAAATTTTTCCTTCAATTTTGGATCATATTTTTCGAGCCTTTTTCTATAAATTCGTTTATTTTTTAAAGTAAAAAAAAATTAGTAAAGATCAATCCTCAATCTGTTAGCTTTTCCTGCAAAATTTTTAAATTTTTCAAAGTAAAAAAAAAAATTAGTAAAAATCAATCCTCAATCTGTTTGCTTTCCCTGCAAAATATTTAAATTTCGAAAAACCTACCCTTAAAATTTTTTCAGCTCCTTATCAATTCGTTATTCTTCTTGTAAAACATTAATTTAACTAGCTCTGAAATCTAAAACGCTCCAGCCTTGAAATAATTTTCCAAAGTAACGCTTATTATTTTTGAAATGAAAAAAAAAAAAAGGTTTACCATAGGAAAGACCTAATAGCAAATATCCGTTCAGCATCCTAATTCGTTCCTGTTCGGTGGAGTAAATTACCACATCTAATACGATTAATATTCTCACGATCCGACTATGTAGAAGTCGGGAGAGAAAAAAAACGAGGGTGGATGCGGTTTATGGGAATTTGAAAATTTATGCTACTATCCCTCGATGGTTTGGTTAGTTTTAAATCGGAAATCGGTTAAAGTGCGTGAAAATTCGCCCGCATGCGGTATAAAATACGTTAGCTTTGTAGTAAAGAGTGTTGAATGCACACGCATTGGAGTAGTAAAGTCCGTTAGAAGATTGGTTACTATGGTTACGAAGCGTAGTACCAATTCTACTATTTTGAATACCGACGTTGAAGTCTCCGTAGCTTTGTAACGGACTTTTCGGAGCTTTCGTAACTTTTACACGCGATTTGGGGGAGGTAATGCGAGGGTTGATGAACCGTTCAGTGTGTAACGGTTCGTGCGAAATATGCCAAATACAGATGTGTATCGGTGCGTTACCGTGTATCAGCGATAAAGGTGGAATTTTCTGGAGGTGAGGAATTTTTTGTTTTTTACGATGATCGATGGCGGTGAATTATTGCAGCAGGAATTTTGGAGGGAATTGATGTGTGTAGAGATTGTTTTGTTGGTGAGGAAAAGTTGAATTTTTATAAATTCTCCGAGTTTTTCCAGCCATAGAAGCGTAACTTCGAATGAGAAATAAGGTGTTGGTTGAAAGGTAAATTTTGATAAGAGTACAGTCTAGTACATTTATTGATATTTGAAAAATCTTCTAAGGCCGAGTTGAAATAAATGGGGAAATGAGAATATTTTAGGAGAGAATTTACAATTTTCGATTTTTATAAATCTCCAACCCTTGAAAATCACTTTGCAAGATCTTACAAAATTTTTAGGAATTGAGGGAAAGTAATAAATAAGTTCGAAAAACTTTTTAAAAAATTATCCTCTCAATAAATGTCTAATTTTATTAAAAAAAATATGTGGCTAAAAAATTGCTGCATCAATTGAAAAGCAATTGTAAGGTGATGAAATTATTCAAGAATATCTAAATTTTTTTATAAAAATCAGAGGTCGTTTTTAAAATTTTCAGTTTTTTAACCAAAACTGCTGGAACCTAAATTATTCTAAAAATTATACTGCATTTGTCATTGTTTCTGAATTAAGTTTTGTGAAATAGCAAAATTTGATTTTTCAAAATTTTGAAATGTAATTCTTTTAGCGAATCCTGTAAACTATCTGTTTGGTGCATTCGTTGTCTTCTTTTCTGAAATTTCAATGAAAGTCATTGAAAAAAATATGATGCAATTATAAGGCAATGTATCGTTTCCTTTTTTTTCAGCTTCATCCATTACCATATAAATTTTTTCCCGCCAAAAATTATTTCTCTTCTTTGGTATCATATTTATTATCAATTTAAATAATATTTTTAAAAATCAATCTCATATTAGTATGATTTTTGTACTAAATCAATTGTTTTTTGTTGGAATCAGATCGGATTAAGATATCCTTAAAATTTCTGATTAAAAAAAAAATCGAAACTTTTGCTGCGAAATGATATCAAAGGAACTTGGTAAAAATTTAAGGTTTCCACTTGACTCGAATACTCCACCTTTTGTCTTAGCTTTAAAGTTTTAAAATGTTCAAAAATTCCAAATACTAAAAAAAATTAAGTTTTGTGGATTTTTGAAAAAAAAAAAGTGTCTTAGAAATTAATCGAAAGAGTGTCGAGGAAATCAAAAATTTCTTGTTGAATATTGCTAGTGGAGGGGGGGGGGAGACTGATCATTTATTGTATCAAAACTCGTATATATTGACAATTGAAATTGTTCGTGTATTTTTTACTCGCAAGAAGTGAAAAATCTCGGAGTTCTCTCAAAATTTAAAATGAAACAAATTGACGTAAAAATTTTTTTTTTGAAATTTTCTGTTGAAAAATAAATACAGTTTTGGTTTGAATCTCAAAGTAAATTTCAAAGTTCATGCCCTCGTCCATTGGCTATGAGACACCGACCCTGCAAATAAATAACAATCTTGTAAATTGAAATTAAAACATAGGAAATTTTTATAAAATTTTACGAAATTGTAAAATGGTAGATTCTTAGGGGAGGCAGGTTGGAATGACAAAAATTTTCAAACGTGGTTCTTTCAGCCACTCTTTTTTTTTTTTTTGTTTCATCGTGTTCGATTGATCCTGGCCCCCCCCTCTTCCATTGGGCAAACATAAATTTTTCCTGTTAAAAATGTGTAGTTGGCAACTTGTTTCTAGAAACACTGATAGGAAGTATTGAAAATTGAAAATACATGGAAGCAAATTGCCAACCTCACGTTTTTAACACGAAGGATTCTCATTTTGCCAAGGTGGCTCCAACCGCCTCAGCTTTGTTGGAAAATATATTTGAGTGAAAGGACGACGTTCACTAAAATTCAGTTTCCGCTCAACACCTCGTTCAGCGTTGCTTTTAGAAATGAAAATAATTACAAATTTAGAATCTTCATCAAATTCCCTTTAATTTGATACTAAACATGACAGAACTCTGATGAGGAAGGACACTTTAAATAGGCGTTTAAAGATTTTACTTGAAGATGACACTTCTCTCAGGTGGTGAAATTGACTTTCGACTCAAATTTCGTTCAAAGTCACCTAAAATGTAAAATGTTACTCTTGATGTATTAGTTTCCGGACAAAATTTTTTGACTATTTCGCCCCCCTCTCCCCTCTTATTCCGGGCTTTTGCTGTATGCAGGTAAAATTTTAATTTTTGATATCTAAGCTAAAGGACACGAAAATTTACAAAATTTTAGAAGCCCAATTCCAAAATTTCCTAGATGGTTGAGGTGGTTGGAATTTTTGGGGTAGCTACTGGGACCCCTTCAAAAATTTTCTCTCAGAGAAACCTTTGTTCTAAATTTTGGCCCGTTTTCTATATAATTTGTCCGAGCTACTGCATTAAACCCAATTTAATTCAAAAATTAGTTTTTTTTTTTTTTTTTTTTTGGAATTTTTGAGGCTTTTGTAACTTTAAAGCCAAGAAGGGGAGGGAGACGTACCAATATTGTAAAAAAAGAACTTATTAAAAAGTATTCCAAAAAATCGATCAAGATCTTATTAAAAACGCCGCATTCAGTTATTTTTTGAATTCATCACGGAATGTAAACCATTTCAATTCGTCGTTTACCCTTAGAAAAAAACAAAATATCTATACAGCTTATTCGAATATTCTAGAAAATTTCAACATACTTATTACCCTTTTTAATCTTTTGTATTCTCTTTCGTTTCCTTTTCTTTAACCCTATTTCCGCCACACTTCCTCGAAGTGTTCGCACTTCTATGTACTTTACGTATTATGTATAAACTAGAGCGTATAATCTAATCCTAATTAAAAACTTTGGTATTCGACGAAGAATTCCCATTCATCTATGTTATGGTAATTTTTTCATTCTTTACACACAAGGCGAATGTTTATTTACCTCTTTACATTCGATTTGCGATACGTGTATATAATTACACACACACATAATTGTTCGTCAATAATATTATTAAAAACTATACCATTTCTGTGCAAAAAAAAAAAAATGAAATTAATTACCGATCCATCGATAAATTTCTTTTCCTTAATACATTAAGTTCAATAACCAGCAAAGCAAGTATGTGTAGAAAAAAATTATTGTAACAGTGAAACCGCCACCAAAAGAGCCGAAACAGACCAACACGAACCGGTCTTACACCCTGTTCGCATATTGAATTGCCTGCCATCTCGATACGGATCCCGAATCTAAAAAGTCTACACGGTTGGCTCGAGCTGCAGAAATGATGTACCAATACCGACCCAGAACCAACCAGTTACCCTAACGTATATCTCGTAGCTACCCTGTTTATTAGCAATGCCAATGCGGTTTCTTGTAGGTACATTGCATTATTATTGTGTTGGTGCCTTTGGTGCTAAGCTTCTCTGTAGATAGATCAGGTTGTGAAGTAGAGGGTGCATTAGGCGCGTTCCGCTGTCGTGCTCCCGTTCTGTCTCCGTGATGTGAGGTGTAGGTTTAACGTAAAATCCACCATATGTTGAAGGTTGTGCATGTCAGTTAACAGGAAGTAGGATTAGTATTAGTGAATTTTATCCTATATATCTACGTTGCTGTATGTACGTTATGTACTACGTACAGCGATGGAAACTGGACGGTAATTTGCAAAAGAATAGGTATAACCTAACGTAAGACCAACGAGGCATCTAAATATAGTTTCAGTTTTAAAATTGGTGATGGGCGATGTTTGACGGTTGAATCGATTGTATGATGTTCTGTATTGCTTCGATGATATTGAAGAATCAATGGGTTCATTTTAGTCCATCGAACGATTGACTTTTTAGCCTGATTTTCTTAGTCATATTGTCTATAAAAACCAGAGACTATTAAGATCTATCGATCTATGGTGGCAGATGAAGGGAGGATAGCTACAAAATCCGTTGTGGAGTCCTAGGAGACCATTACGACCATTTTTAGCCATGCTAGATATTTACATTTTTTTTTGTTTTTTTTTTCATTTTTCTGTTTTTAACTTTTTTTATTTTTTTACTTTTTTTTAATTTTTAACATTTTTTGTATAATTTTTCTCATTTTTTTACGCCTTTTCGCTTTTTAAAATATTTTTTCATTTTTTTCATTTTTGTATTTTTCTTTTTTTTTTACGTTTTTTTATTTATTTGCTTTAATTTTCCTTATTTTTATTTTTATTTTTTTATCTATTCTTCCAAAACTAAAAATCATTTGCTCAGCTCGATATCCACCAACAATGATCAGATTTCAAAAATAAACTTAATTTGGTGGCGGATTTAATATTTTGGAGTGGGGTTAGCTTGAGGTCAAAATTCAGATGTGTCCAAATTTGGAGGCTGGGGCACGGTGGCGCTGAAATCGATCGCAAGAATGATTACTTTTTCAACCAATCGATAGGCAATCTGAAGTTGTATTAAGAATCAGCCTCCTAGGTCAAGTTAGTTGGAGATGTGAGGATTGCTTCCCCCCTTTGACCTTGTAAAAGGGCTCTTCCCCTACTATCTCCCCTCCTAATCGAGCCAGGAAGTTGAAATTTAGTATATAGACTAGTAGGAGCCATAGATGTACCTCCTGAGGAGGGTTTGGACTTTTCAGACGTATTATATTTCTTCACAGCCCCAAAAATGTGGTTTTTTGGTCAATTTATCTTATTTTTTGAGTTTTTTCCTCGCATAACTTCCCTCCAAATTGAGCTAGGAAGTTGAAAATTTTTATGTAAACTTGGTAGGGGCCATAGATTTACTTTTTGGAAGGTTGGACTTATCAGCTTCATTGCACCCCTTCACAGCACCAAAAATGTGGTTTTTGATTCGATTTTTATCATTTTTTGAGTTCTTTCTCTCGCATAACTTTCCTCCAAATTTAGCTAGGAAGTTTAAAATTTTTATGTAAACTTGGTAGAGGCCATAGATTTACTTTTTGGAAGGTTGGACTTATCAGCTTCATTGCACCCCTTCACAGCACCAAAAATGTGGTTTTTGATTAGATTTTTATTATTTTTTGAGTTCTTTCTCTCGCATAACTTCCCTCCAAATTGAGCTAGGAAGTTTAAAATTTTTATGTAAACTTGATAGGAGCCATAGATTTACTTTTTGGAAGGTTGGACTTATCAGCTTCATTGCACCCCTTTACAGCACCAAAAATGTGGTTTTTGGTTCGGTTTTTCTTATTTTTTGAGTCTTTCTCTCGCATAAATTCCCTCCAAATTGAGCTAGGAAGTTGAAAATTTTTATGTAAACTTGATAGGAGCCATAGATTTACTTTTTGGAAGGTTGGACATATCAGCTTCATTGCACCCCTTTACAGCACCAAAAATGTGGTTTTTGGTTCGGTTTTTCTTATTTTTTGAGTTCTTTCCTCGCATAATATCCCTCTAAATTGAGCCAGGAAATTGAAATTTGGTATGTAGCTTTAGTACAGGTTCTAGATTTGCATTTTGGGGTTTCGACTTTTCAGCCATATTGCACTCCCCTCACGTCCCCAAAAATGTGGTTTTTTGGTCGGCTCTTCTTATCTTTTGAGTTCTTTCTTCGCATAACTTCCCTTGAAATTGAGCTAGGAAGCTGAAATTTGGTATGATAGACCGCAGATGTGCGTTTTGGTAGTATTCACTTTTCAACCGCATTGTACCCCCTCACAGCCCCAAAAATGTGGTTTATGGTCAGTTCACCTTCTACCCCTACCACTGATTAATTATTTTTCTTTTTCATCACAAATGAACGTCTTCTTTGAATGATCGCACTCCCAACAACCGTCAATTGTGAATAAGTTATTAAAAGTCTAAAATATCAATTTGCATTCGACACAGTACGTACCTCAGAATTAAGCGCTTGCACTTCATCGATTTTTATCGAAAACCTATCAATGACGAAGTAGTCGATGAAAAAACTATCGATAGTCTAGAAGAATCGAACATCATCCAATGCAATTTGAAATTTCTCGAATTAAAATTTCAGGTATACCATAATATAAAAGCATCTTTTAATAAAACTTCTACTTGTGAAAGTGACATGTAAATTTAGCGTACAAATTTTGATCGAAGGGTTCGAGCGAACATTACAGAATGGTTGTTGTAGGGCGAGCAGGGGAAGGGTTGGGGGGTGAGAGGATATACCAGATGTACGTGCTATGGACGCAATGCTCGTACATTTATATACACCTCTTACCTACACCGTATAATATATAAGACCTAAAAGACCATAAAGCCAGATGTTCGGGGTAGCACGTTCATGTGGGTGATAGACAAGTGCGTTCGCGTATAGAATTTCCCATACACTTCAAGTGCCTGCTACGACAACAACAACAACAACAACAACCAACAACAAATTTCTACATCTTAATGGGCGCAATGAGGGGTTGTAACGAAATGCCCTACAGTATACTCGTATATAGTTCATTCGGCTCGATAGAGAGAGAGAGAGAGAGAGAGGTACAGTCGGAAACCGAACCGGAACTGGGATCTCACCTCGCGCGCTAATGCACTCACCGCAGACGATATATATATGGACAAGAACAATATCGATGATAATTATTCGCGTATAATGTCCAAACATGTAGGTATCTAAGCTACACACTATGTGTACGTAGGTAAAAATTTGTAACGCGAACTTGTCCACCTGGAAAACTTAATTATTTCCTTTGGATCGCTTATGGGGGCACCATACACTGAAACCATATGGATAGATGTACACGTCTACTACGCCAACGGAAATCAATACTTTGCATTTGTAGGCATGGTATATGTGGTACCTTCGAGTAGCATGTTTGAAATTAGTATAGTACAACAAGCCCATACGACAAATTACACGAATATGGTTTTATCGTTTATTTCTCTCGATGGTCAGATCACATGTTCGTCATGGTACTTGTGGTTTTTTTTTTTTTCATTTATCGTTCGATGTACGTCTACATCTACAGGGTAATTAAAATTACTCTAGTACGAACAGACAATGTCATCATCGATGAGGGTAGGTAGAGAGAGAGACCCAAGCACAAGACACGAAACAACAAACAAGAAGCAATTCAGATAACATCGGTTTCTTCTTATTGAATTTCGTTAGCTAGATATAAATTAGCGTACTATATTTTTATAATGCTTGCCCGAGCAAGGTGTAAAAAAAAAATATGATCCGTTTGCCATTATTAAGTACCTACCTCTCTCTTTATTTATACTTCACCCGAAGAAGTAACCGACAAACGGGTGATTTACACATTAAGACCATCTCATATAGGTACGTCGGGATACCTGTACGTACCACAAACAGTGTGTATTACTTACTATAAACTCATCATCGATAATATGTTACCCGCATAAGTATGCTAAGACATTCTCGATCTGTGTGTACGTACACGACATTGGCTAATATGTAAATAATTCCTCATAAGTATATATGATAGTAATATATACATAGGTAGTAGTGTCCTTGAAATGTAGACTATATGACAAACATACATACCAGAATTAACTAGATGAGCCCGTGCCATGAAGGCCATAAGACTCTTGGATGTCTTGTGGAGTTTTACCTACTGGTACCCTTATGGGTGTAGACTTGGCACCCGTTTCTTATACCGTTAAAAGAGCACCTTACTTATTATAATGTTAGTACCTTCTTCTCTAGGTGGAAAAAAAAGTAGGGTTCCTCCTCCTCCCGAAGAGTTATACTTACTATCTTAGAATTTGATCGATTTTAATAATAACCATACTATTTATGTATACATCTTGAAAGATTAATTAACTGGGATGATACCACTACCACTACCACTACCATCATCATCACCACATTAAATACAGACAGATGTAATGAGATTCACATTACTTCAAGTACTTCTCTACTTACATACCTAAAAAGACTGTACAGTATAATGTACAAGTACACAACAGCAGAAGTAGTAATGAAAGTAGGTAAATGGAGTGCATATCTGTGGCTACTTGCTACATCATTGGCTGGAATTAGGTAGAAATCATTGATAAAGCAGAAAAAGTGTTCCACTGCCGTCGCTGGTACAGGTTGAATAAAAATTCGATAAGAATCGGTTTTAATCTGCAGTTTTAATTAGGTCCGAATTTTTTTACATCACCAAGTACCATCATAAATAGTGAGTATATATTGACGATGCGAGATGTCTTCGGTTTGGCGATAATTTGGTCAACGTGAACGTGCCTCTCTGCCTTATAACGTTATAGACGTTGGTTGGTTGGTAAACCAGTAGCGGTCTGTGGGCCTGTGCGGTGCGTTATTTATTCACGCGAGTAGATTGACAAGGATATGAGATGGTATTACGATAAAAGCTCAAGAAACGAGAACGTAAAAAGGGTTAAAGAATTTAGCTTACTTTACTTCTCAAGTACCTACCATCATAATTATGTACACGATTCGGTTGGTTTATGATGCGCTAGTCACGCTCCGAAGAGGAAACTTGCGTTTATATTGTGTGTATTAATATGTTTTACATGGTGGTTAGCTTAGCTGCTTATAAGAAGATCCTCGAGGAAGTGAAGATCGTCGGTGGTGTAGAAGTGGAAGTAAGGGTATAGTGGTGAGATGAGGATTGAGGTATTTGTGAATCGACGACGTTGCGAAGATATATGGCGATTGTGAGGACGGTGAAGAGAGAGTTTGGGTTTGATTTGTTTTAAGGTGATCAATTTTTGGGATATCTTTGAAATTGTAGGTATGATAAGAGAGAGAGATAGATATGAATTCAAACGATAATTATATACACATTTACTCAATATTTCTCCGTTATGAGCGCTGTTCACCAATTCCCGTTCAACTTGTTCACAATAATTCTGATTGGTCAAGATCGCAGACGTAGATTTTTTTAGATTTTTATCTAGAGAAACAAGAATTTCGGCCCAATGACCAGATTTCCATCTAGAGAAGATATTATTTTTGACCAATCACCGTCGAGCCAGAATTAGTGAACAGCGCCTCTGTAGGAAAAATTAAGCGTCACTTTAAACCGTTATCCCCTTACCCCTGGAGCAGGAGGTTTCTATCTTGGTGTTTCAGTGTCTGTGGTTAGGTCTGGAAAAACAATTTAATACAGAAGAGGGCCGAATTTTGCTTTTTCTTGGAAATATGCGAACGGGAGGGGGGGGTCACAATTTTTTCAACTTACATAAATGATTTGAAGTTTAAAATTTTTCAAAAAATTGAAGAATAATTTCAAAAAAATAATTAATGTAAAAAAAATCAAAAAATTGAAATTAATTGAAAAAAATCAAAAAATTAAAAAAAAATTAAGAATTATTTCAAAAAAATTAATGATGTCAAAAAATTAAAAAATTGAAATGAATTGAAAAAAAAATCAAAAAATTGAAGATACATTTAAAAAAAAGTAAATAATGTCAAAAAATTTAATAATTGAAATAAAAAAATCGAACAATTAAAAAAGATTTAAAAAAATAAATAATGTTAAAAAATTAAAAAATTTTCATAATTTTTTGAATATTTATTGAGAACATTTTTTCCTGAGAACCGCCCTCCTGAAGTGAATATAAGACATAAATTTTAAATTATGAAGCGCAATACTCCAATTTTACCTCCAAATAAAATTTTTCAGCGATGCTTAAATAGAACGGTTTTTTTTACAACTATTTTTTTCATATTATTAAAAATTTCTTTTTTAGTCAATTTTTAATAAAATATGCCAAATACATTCACCTTTGCTGATTTCAAGTTAATTTCCAACAGTTTTATTATTTTAAGGGGTTCTCAATAAACATCCACACATTCAGGAATGCAGTATAAATGATTAAAAAAGACAAAATAAATAAAAAATTTGGGGGGGGGGGTTACAATTGAAGTATTGCGCTGGATAACGTTTCTCAAAAATAAAATTTCCTTCGTAGTTTTTAAAAAAATCTTAAGAAAATACAAATGGTGAAATTTTTAAAAAATTTAAAAAAAAAGGAGAACTTGTCAGCGACGATTATTTTAGGTACACATATGCTTCGTTCTTGACTCTGGCAGACTCATTTTAAAATTCAAAAAAAACTGTAAAAATGAAACTATTCTTAGAGTTACCAAAAGTCTTCAAATTTTGCCGGTGTCTAAAATTATTTTTTTTAATTTATAACGAATTGTCAAGTATTGAAAGAATTTTAGCAAATGAACGTAGGCAAGTGAAATATGTAAATTTTTAGTTTGATTTTTTCTGTCGACCCTTTGAATATCTCCCCCCCCCCCATCCCGCCATTGATACTCCTTCCTGAGCTCAGTCAATGACTTTCAGAAGACTCGCTTCTCATTATATCATCAGCCATTGTCTATTAAAAGAAAAATTTTGAGAAAATTTCAAAATCATTTCTTTTCTTTTTTAGAAAATATCGAGGAAATTTTCATGAAAAAATATTTCAAAATTTCGTACAATTTAAAAAAATTCAATAATCGTTGTTGTCCGTGTGAAGTGTCATGAACCAGTCAACCCCCCCCCCACCCCTTCATTCTTGCACTTCTCCGTAACATCGAATAATATCGAAGAATTATTCTATAAATTTAATGCTTCATTTCAACAAATAAATTGTGTGAAAATGATTTAAAATGTAAAATTACCCATTTTCTCACCCTCGCTGGATAATGTTAATACATTTTTGTGTGAATTCTCAGTCTCGCAAATCATTCTATATATATAGCTCTTGAATTTTCTACATAATAAAGAAAGTAAAGGACTTATAGACCAAACTTATTTCACAATCAATAGAATCGATCATGATAGGACGTATGTATTCTTCGAATTTCATGGCTCGACGACATAAAAATAGTTCCCAACTTACCTAGGTAAAGATATATTCGAAAAATATTCGTATATAAATATATGGAATCAGATCTAGGGTACATGGAGTTCTATAAATTCCCATATATAATTTGATGGACGGTTAATATATATTTTTTGCTATCTACTCGTTTCCTCTTTTACCTGGAAATATATCGTAGGTGTTATTTAAAAGGATACATGTACCTAGACCTGGCTTTGGGTATTGGTAGAGGTACCAACGACGTTATATCGAACACTATCCAAACGTAAGGTATCCCAACTCTACCTATAATATGTGTAACGATTATATGCACCCTGAATTTCTCACACATATACGCAGATATACCCACACAGGATACAGGTATAATTCGAAATAACAACAGCGAACTTCTCTGTATCTTTGTACATGTGTATAAGTATAGTGATGACGTGAAATACATCAGAAGCTAGAATTTCGTACCAAAAAAAAAAAAAAAAAACCACACACACACATACACACATTCAGGGTGAAACTAATTATATTATATATAATGGTGGCGCATCCCACAGGCACACGACACTTCTCTCGGTGAATTTTTTTTATTAGCCAACTGTACGTAGGTACTTAGACTTACAGGTTAGCTCGTGATACTTGGAATTTCAAACACGAGTCAGATTAATTACGATATTCAATCGCGACGATGTAATTAATTTACTAAAGGGGAAAAAAATAACGCCATTTAAATGTGAAGATGGACCAAGGTCGTCGGTTATTTATTTTTTTTTCCTACCTATTTTTATTACTAAATATAAGCGGTAATCATGCGGGTCAGATATTGATAGCGGTTTTAACGGTGCAATCATCATGTGTAGAGATTTTGTCCCACATTTTTTGTACTTTTTACTCCTCTTTACTAGGTATACAGGTTCTGATATCTTATTTTTTTCATTTCGATTAAAATCCCAACGAAATCGGTATAGATACGTGATTCGAATACAGAAGTTCTAAATGTATAGGTATAGTGAACGTGTCATTCGGGGTATATTTTTCTTATCATTTTAGCTACTACACAGGTTACAGGTAGCTCTATGTGTGTATAAGTAGCTACTGCTTCGCTTTTCAATACAATTACATACTCGTAGTTTGAAAAGTTTATCAGAGATGGATGCTACGATGAGTGAAATTTATTACCATTCAATGTACGAGATATTACTGTAGGGAGTCTTGGTGGATGACGCGATGATCGTGTGTATTTCTCAATCGTGTGTAGCTAGGTTGATAATTGAAATTAGGTTTAATTAATTACAGAGAATATACGAGCTATTGGACTGCTTCTAGTTTTTAAAAACCTAAATAGCGTACGAAACATTGTAACATGACGTCTGAATCGACTACTTTTTATCGATTTTTTTTCGCCTAATTTTCTATGTGTCATATTGTCAATGAAAACCAGGAAATATCGACCTATGTCACATGAGAGAGTACGGAGGAGTTCCGAAAAGACCACTGAGACTATTCTTGGCCATATCAGATGGTAATTATTTTTATTTTTGTCCCCCCCCCCCTCCCCCTCCGCAAATCAAGTTGGATAGATATTGACTCGAATCGGTTAAATTTGTGCAGTAGACTTTGATTGGCGTCGGGTTTGATGTACATGTTTAAATGGGGATAACCTTGGGTCAAAATTAAGTCTGCAAAAATTGTTTATTTCCAAATCAAAATTTGTACAAATATCCAAAATTTATCCACTTATTTCGGTTAGGAAGACAAATATGAGAGGTTTTCCGCCCTGGATCTTGAAAAAAATCCAACTTCACCCATATCTCCCCCATACCTAAATTGAGCAAGGAGGTTGAAATTTGGTATGTAGATTTATGAGATGTCCTCAATTCGCCTTTCTGGTCCAGTCCCATTTCACTAGCTCACTGCTTCAAAAAAATAATTTTTTTTTTGGTAGATTTTTCATATATTCTTTAATTTGTTTCTCCCATACACGCTGCCTTCAAATTGAAATTGCAGGTTGAAATTTAGTATGCAAAACTATTAAAGAGTGTTGGATGTGCCTCTGAAAGGTCTCCATTTTTCAGCACCCATTCCACCCATTGGCAGCTCCAAAAAAGTAGTTCTTGGCTTTGGTTCACCCATATCTGCCTTCTGAATTGAACTAGGAGGTTAAAATTTGGCATGTAGATTTAGTACGGGTCCTAGACGCGCATGAGGGGAAAAGGGAGGGAGGTTTTAGACTATTCAGCTCCGTCGCACTTTGTTTCAACTCCGAAAAAGTAGCTTCTAGGTGGGTTTTCTCATTTTTTAAAGTTTGCTCTTCCCATTTCTCTCCTACTAATTATGATAGGAATTTGACATTTGGCATGCGCATTCAGTAGGGGTCCTAGACGTGTGCATGAGGGGAGGGTAGAAGGATTAGATTTTTTAGCTCCGTTACACTGCACATCAACTCCAAAAAAGTAGTTTTTAGGAGGTTTTTCTGGTTTTTCTTATTTTTGAAGTTTGCCCTCCCCATATCTCCCTTACCAATTGCAATGAAAATTTGAAACTTGACATGTGCATTTAGTAGAGGTCTTGGAATTGTATGAAGGAAGGGGGAGGGGGCTCAGACTTTTCAGCTTTCCTTACATTTCACTCCAACTCCAGAAAAGTAGTTTTTAAGTGGGTTTGCTTATTTTTGAAGTTTGCCCTTCCCGTATCTCCCTTACTGATGGCAATGGAAAATTGAAATTTGGCATGTGCATTCCGTACAGGTGCATTTAGGGGAGGGGGGAGAGTGTTTGGACTTTTCAGCTCCATTACATTTCGCTTCAACTCTAAAAAAGTAGTTTGTAGTCGGTTTTGCTTATTTCTGAAGTTTTCCCTTCCCATATCTCCCTTACTAATTGCAATGGGAATTTGAAATTTGGCATGTGCGTTCAGTACAGGTCCTAGATGTGCAGTTAGGGGGGAGAAGGTGGTGTTTGGACTTTTCAGCTCCATTACATTTCGCTTCAAAACTCCCAAAAAATAGTTTTTAGGCGGTTTGCTTATTTTTGAAGTTTGTCCTTCCCATATCTCCCTTACTAATGGCAATAGAAATTTGAAATTTGGCATGTGCATTCCGTACAGGTGCATTTAGAGGAGGGGCGGTGTTTGGACTTTTCAACTTCATTACATTTCGCTTCAACTCTAAAAAAGTAGCTTTTAGTCGATTTTGCTTATTTCTGAAGTTTTCCCTTCCCATATCTCCCTTACTAATTGCAATGGGAATTTGAAATTTGGCATGTACATTCAGTACAGGTCCTAGATGTGCAGTTGGGGGAGGGGGTGGTGTTTGGACTTTTCAACTTCATTACATTTCGCTTCAACTCTAAAAAAGTAGTTTTTAGTTGGTTTTGCTTATTTCTGAAGTTTGTCCTTCCCATATCTCCCTTACTAATTGCGATGAAAATTTGAAATTTGGCATGTGCATGAAGGGAGGTGAGGGGGTTTTGACTTTTCAGCTTTCCTTACACTTCACTCCAACTCCAAAAAAATAGTTTTTAGGCGGTTTCGCTTATTTTGAAATTTGTCTTTCCCATATCTCCCTTACTAATTGCAATAAAAATTTGAAATTTGGCATGTGCATTTAGTACAGGTCCTAGATGTATATGATCAGTGGTTGGAGACGGGAGAGGAGGGGGTTGTTAGGACTTTTCAGCTCCATTACACTTCACTCGAACTCCAAAAGACCAGTTTTTAGTCGGTTCTTCTTATTTTTGAAATTTTATCCTTCCCAAACTTCCCCTCCAAGTTGTAGTACAGGAGTTGAAAGTTTGCAAGTACATTTATCAAGGACAATAGATGCGATTTTTATAGATTTAGACTTTTAATACCATTGCACCGCTCTCGCTGTCCCAAAAAAAGTAGATTTTGTACTTCCCACATGTCTCCTCTCAGTTAAGGCTGAGGAATGAAATTTTGTTTATATATTTGGCAGGCATCTTAGATATTGCTTTTAGAGGTTCATATTTTACAGCCACCTTCCACCCCCATTCCATCCCGAAAAAGTATATTTTAAGAGATTTTTCTTATCTTTAAACTATGTCCTTTCCATGTCTTTCGTTCAAATTGAGGTTGAACGTTGAAATTTGGTATGTAGATATAGTATGGATGGCGAATGCTGCTTTTTGAGGTTTAGATTTTACAGCCTCATTGCACCCCCTCCTCCCTCTCTCCAAAAGCGATTTAATCGTTGGTTTTTCGTATTTTTGGAGTTTGTTTAGGCGAATATCTTCCCTCCGAATTGAGGTAGAGGGTTGAAATTTTATACGTAGGTCAATCCTAAACATGCTTTTTGGTGGTACAGCTATATTCACGTAAATATCTTCTTGTAGCTGTACCATTGATGAAGAAAAAACATCGCAAAACGTTGCTCTTCATTTCGCTTGTAATCAGGCTCACAATGTAACGCATTGCGATGCCTTTTTTTTTTTTTTTTTTTCTCGTTTGTACGCAAAACCATCAATTACCAACGTACGATTGGTCGTCTTCAGCGCAATGCTCGCTGATGCTAAAACTCGATACAGCGAGAGATTCAATTTGATAAAGGTACCCAACTTACACACCGTGTATAATATATGAAATATTTTCGCTTACGTAGTGTATAGGTAGATAGGTAGGTAGGTAGGTAGATGTAGGTACCTCTGCCTGTATATTTGACGTACGATGGCTACTTACGCTTACAATGAATATGCTACACAGGGACTCGTATCCTACTGCGAATAATACGCGGATAAAGGATGATCGCGTATGCTATTGTTAGACCATTGCTAGATGTAGTTCTAGGTACCTTTCTACCCTCCCTACCGATGTACATCTACATACGTATACGGTACAATACGTTTGGGAGGATTTTTTATACGCGTGGCCATATCACGACGACGACGATGATGATGATGACGATGATGGTGATGGTGATGATGATGAACGGTAAAACGACATACAGTATACCGAGGGGTAGAGACTTTTTGTAAAGAAAAATTATTTTTACTTCAAAGGAATCTCGCATCACATTCAACAATCGTCGCAGTAGTCTTCGAATTGACATATAAACATCATATCGCTCATGCTTTATAGCTTTTATAGGGCTGCTCCCATATGTATACCTGACGGTCATTCATACCTCCTACTGTCGTTTTTCTCGATAATGGTGCAATGGTAAAATCGTTGGAATTTCTTCCTCGTCGTACAATATACCTATAGATATATTATATTGTCATTTTTAAAATTCAAAAAAAAAAATAAAAAATAAGAGAAAACGTGTACATTGTACACAGTATGCGTACGCGAAAAGTAAACAGCATGCATTTACTGATCAGTATTTTCAGTTTGTTTACCGAACACGTTATGATACGATTAGTCGATACATACACGCTCGCATATTACATACGTCTTGTATATTTGAATTATTTATCGGCGCTGGCGATGATACATATTACCTACCTACGTATACTTTGTATGTATGTACATATTTTTCATCACACACATATATATGTATATATATACTCGTACTTGCTTCGTATTCGTCGTAATATATGGTACGTAGGTACCTTACATATATACTTGTGTCATCATTAATCGATAATGAGCTTATTGGGATATATTTATCGGTGTACTTACCTACCTACCTACCTAACTTTACACGTATGTATTCTCTTCTCGACATGATGTTGTATACGTATACTATATGCAGTATGTAGATGTACATTACATTTGTAAAGTGTGAAAATATACGTAGCTGGATAATACAGTGGGTGGTAAAATTTTGCCAATTCCATTGACATTTCGGTAATTTTTCATTTTTACCCAAATTGAATGGAAATGTTGGTACATATAGAGAGGTACATTGACCCGAGTTATATTTTTTATTCTTTTCTTTTTTTTGTTTTTTTTCTTTCTTCTCTTTGTAAGTACAAGCTAGGTGTACATTTTTTTTGTTTTCCTTTTTATAAATACATATGTACGTATACGACGACGAGTAGGTAATATGGTGAAATGGTGAATGATGGTGGCGATAATTTCAGACAAAAATATTACCAACGGATATCCTAATGATCGGGTTATGTAACGGTTTTACCAATTTCAATAGGATTGTGGGTTACCGAGTGGTTTAGTAAGCTAGAAAACAGGGTTATATCAACTTCCAGTTCGAACGGTACTCGAGATATTGGATCGGTTTCCTTAAATATGGTGGTAGTTGTTTTTCTTTATTTCTCATTTCTTTCCTTTTTTTTTCTTCTTCTTCTTCTTCTTCTTCTAATATGCGAAGAAGGTGTATGTAGTATAAAGTGTGTGAAAGGATTACAAGTTGGTGTATTACATGACGTAAGTAGTTTTTTTTTTTCCTCTGTATAGGTAAGAATATGTGACGAGTGAAATTAGTAAAGAAAAAATTGTGATATCGAAGCCACCATGTGGTTGGATTTTGATCGTATTTAGAGCTGGTGGCCAGGCCCGGCGAGAGGGGGGGGCAAAAGGGGCAAGATGCCCCGGGCCCCAGCTG
>FIZR01019662.1:0-12433 GCA_900060175.1 Ferrisia virgata | reverse complement strand
TGCAACACGTATATCGTATCATAGTTTTTTTTTTTTTTTTTTTTTTTTTTCAGTAAACAAGTCGTACTGCCGTAAATTTTTTTTTCACTGAATACGAATCTTAGATACTTAAGTTAGTCGTTAAATTGGAAGTTTAATGTAACATTTACCTTGTCTTTATCGAGCTAGTATTTGTTTACGTAATTATTTCGAATGTAGTTGGTCTAGGTGCGGAGTGCTTTGTGTTTTTTTTATTCGTAGTAAAGATAAAACGAAGGAAAATTTTTTACTGCGAAATGGTATAAAATTTGAATTCTATCAAGCCCGCGTATTAAATTGAAAATAATTTGTATTCGTTTTTATTATTATTTTTCTCATCTGTTACCAGGAGCATAATGTAACGAAATCTTCGCAAAGTACTTGCAGCGATGGATCTCTTCTTAGTATGGGAAGCTCTGAAATCGACGAGGTTAGTATTACTACGTATTACCTACGAGTAAATTAAATTTACTTACAAAGTATGTGCTGAAAAAAATTTACACAATTTTTCTGTTCTTTTAGGAATCGTACTGTCACAGTTCCAGGCATTCTTCGAAACTTTCGTTATACGAGAAAAGAATTTCAACCGGATCGTATTCAGTTTCGAGTAATTATAGAAAATTTTTTCAACTCGTATACAATATAAAAAAAAACATGGTACGACGAGAGGTGATCTAGATGCGGGCATTAAATGTGACTCGGACGTGTATACCGGGTCGGTCGTTTGGTTTGTTTGTCTTTGTACGCGCCATCCAGAGCCAAGTCGTGGAATAAAATTTTATTCGTAATTAACATATATAAACTTGTGCCCTCTGTTCCGTATCAATGTACTGTTAACTACTCGTCGTATTTATGTTTATTCCCCCCCCCCCCTCCTTCTTAATTCGATTTTTATAATACCTGGTTTTTTTGTTGTTTTTGTTTTATTTAAAACAGATAATGACAGATCTTCGACGAATGTTTCTTCGTCGTCCGGTAACGGTACGTCGCTCAGTCACAGCGCTGCCAAACATAAAATGGCCGTCAAACCAAAACGTAATCATGGTGCTCCTCATAAAAAACGTCAGGTAAAGTTTACACATACGTAACGTATGGGGACCTACCTTATCTGTAATGTTTTAATAATATGCAACATTATTAATACATCATTTCGATCATGAGCAAACAGTAATCTAATGCTCGATTATTTAGCAATTATTACCGGTTTAATATTTGGTACAATAATTTCTGCGCAGATAATAACCAGCAATACGTTGCCGACGACGCCGGAAGTTAACGAAGAAAATAGTCATAAAAATCTTCCACCAGAAGATAAACAGCAAAAAGGTAATTGTTTGAATTGTTTGCGATGTTATTGTTTCAAACAACAACGCCAAACGCGTCCACATTCCGAATCGATATTCCGCCAAAATACCCAACGAGAATATTTCTACATGAAAAATCCGGTTTACGACCGACCTGTCGAACAATACGGAAAATTCTTATTCAAACATTCTGCTTTGCATGCTTTTAAATACGATCAAGTGTACGATTTTACAAGCATACAGCATTTATCGGCATCCAGATACGATGCTAGTTTCGCAGATCAAACGTTTAGCGCTGAAAGAAGCAAACTAGTTCCTAGATGCGGTAGTAGGATTTTTACCAAGTATCGCAGCTCTCGCGTTTCGCTTAGGAGGACTAAAATTCAAGCTTCGATACGTAAAAAGAATATTTCTCACGAGACGCGAATTCATAGTTTGACCTGTAATAATAAAAGGAGAAATTTGTACCAGTATCCTAAATTTTATTACGAATCTATTTTGAGAGATTTGGAAAGGGAAGCTTTATGAAGCGCTGAATTAATGGTTCAACGTCGTGCGATTAAATTTAATTTGTGCGCTTTCAAGTACCTGTACGAATTAAGCACGAGAGAAAATGTTGAAAATTTATGTTATTTTTTTATATCTTTATTCTGTATATTTTCCTTTTTTTCTTTTGTTGCAAAAAAAAAAATATGATTCAAAATTTTCAGTTGTAAAAGATCCCCGTAGGTAAGATGGTGAAATTTGCCATTCGTGCAAATTTTTTTCAAAGTCTCCTTACATGTTACTTGATGCTCTGAAAACTTTAGAAATTGATTAGAAATTTTTAAAGGGTTTCATGGCTGGAATTTTTCTTTTAATTTTATGATGGCCGAGAGTACATGTAATATATATATTGAAAAGATTCGAAAAATGGCTGCAATACATCCAAAAATTTTAAAAATCTAAAATTCTTTGTGTGTACCTATTTTTGCTATTTTTTCCGATAAAAATTAAGTTAAATTTGAACAAAGCTGATACGAGGAAAAAAGCATACCAGAGACTCAGAGAACCGTCATGTTCAAAATTTTAATTGCTACTGTTTATTTATAAATTTTTTATAAATTTGAGAAAAAAAAATGAAAAACTGATGGATTTAATGTACAAAACGTACCTATCTAATTACCTCGTTAGCAATTCGAATAGAAAAACTAAGAACAAATTCGTCTTCAGCAGGTTAAATTACTCTAAACTAGACACTCTTTATGGCTATTTTATTCAAATTTTCAAGATATAATTTTTACGCTTTTATTCGAAACTAACAATTCGATTTTTCATAAGGAATCAAGTCGATTGAAAAGATGAAAATTCAAGAAGAAAACTGATGGTAGATTTGTACTCAGCAGGTTAAATTAGCCCTATACACATATTTTACACGATTTTCATCGCCTGAAAGTGAATTTTTGAATTTGTATTTGTTTCTCGCATTAACCACGCTATACAAATACTTGGAAGTGATAGAAATCATAAAAATGTAAATTGAAAAAACAATTTAATTATAAAAAAAAATTTTTTAGCCTAGGTTTCGTGACATATCACAATTATGAGAATTGAAAAGAAGCATAATCAGCATTACAGATTGGCAGGGTTCATTGGGGCTAAAAAGTCAAAACCCCCAAAGGGCACATTAAGGGTTTCTAGAAACGGGGCATACCTAATTTCAACTTCCTAGCCCAATTTGGAGGGGGCTTATGCGAAGAACAGACTTTAAAAATTAGAAAAATCGATCAAAATGGAGGGGTGAAATAGGGCTGAAAAGTCTAGACTTTCAAAACGCACATCCAGGGCCTCTATTAAATGTACATACCTAATTTCAACTTTCTATTTCAATTTGGAGGGGAGTTATGAGAGGAATGAACGCAAAAAATAAAAAAAAAACGGCCAGAAAACCACATATTTGGGGCTGTAAAGGGGTGAAATGGGACTGAAAAGTCGATACCCACAGATTTACACCTAGGGCTGTAACTGAATGTACACATCAAATTTTAACTTCGTAGCTCAATTTGGTGGGGCGATAGGGAAAGAATAGGCCTTTTTCAGGGTTATAGAAGAAGAAAACCCCCAATATCTCCCCTCCTAATTGACTTGGGAGGTTGATTTTTGGATATGTTGTACAAGTTTTGGTTCTCTATTAATTGGCTCAAAAATGGGCTATTTTTGCGTTTTTGACCCCTCAGCATCCCCTCCCCAAAAGTGGGGTAAAACTGAATTTTGACCCAAGATCATCCCCACTCAAATATATCTGATACGCCGCCAAACTGAGCTGATTGACCGAATTGGAGCGATTTTGGTCGGTATCGAGCGGAGTGAATAATTTTAATGTTCGGGGGAAAAAGCAAAAAAAAAATTAAAATAAATATCTGACGTTGCTAAAAATTGTCCTGATGGTTTTTTAGGACTCCAAAACGGATTTTGTTGATATCCCCCCCCCCGATCCGTCGTTGGCGGATGTACTTTAATATTCTGGTTTTCATTGACAATATGACGTAGAAAATCAGTCTAAATGTAAAAAAAAAAATATATTCAAATTGTCCACACGTGATCTACGATCCTTACGAAGTCTACATACCAAATTTCAACTTCCTGGCTGAATTTGGAGGAAAGATAGAGAAAAAACAGCCCTTTTTCAAGGTCAAAGAGAAGAAAACCCCGCGTATCTCCCCTCCTAATTGACCTAGGATGCTGATTTTTTGATATCTATACAACTTGGATTGTCTGTCAATTAGCTGAAAAAGGAACATTTTTTGCGATTTTTGCCTCTCAGCACGTTCTTTCCTAAATTTGAGCATAGCTGAATTTCGATTCGAGGTCAACCCCACTTCAGAATATTAAATCCTTCACCAATCAAAACCCATTTTTTAAATTTGATTGATTTTGGGTGATATTGAGCTGAGCTAGTGATTTTTAGTTATGGTCGTAATGGTCGTGTAGGACCCCAAAACAGATTTTATTGATATTTCCCTTTTCATCCGTCGTACCGATCAAAACACTACATTTTCGGGGCTGTGAGTGGTGCAACGAAGCTGAAAAGTCGAAACACCCTGAAGGCACATCTGAAATCTTTACTAAATCTATACCCTTCTTAGCTCAGTTTGGAGAGGAGTTAGGAGAAGAAAAAACTCAAAAAGCGAGAAAATTCGCCCAAAGAACCACATTACAGGGCTATAAAGGTCAAAAAATGGAAACCCCTAATATCTCCCCTACTAATTGATCAAAGGGGCTGATTTTTGGATATATTTTACAACTTTGAATTGTCTCTCGATCGGCTCAAAAAATAATATTTTTTGCGATTTCAATCTCATAATTTTTTTTGCGATTTCAATCTCCTCAGCCCCCCCCCCCCCATTTGGGCATAACTGAATTTTGACCCGAGGTCAAAATTCCCTTCTAGAACATCTAATATGCCGACAATCTAAGCCTATTTCCTAAATTTGATCGGTTATGGTCGGTATCGAGCTGAGAAAATGATGTTTTGGTGGCTGGTGGGGGGGGGGATTAAAGAATATCTAACATTGTCAAAAATAGTCGTAACGCGGAACGGTTTTCGTTGATATCTCCCCTCCCTCATTCACCGTAGGTTGGTAGACCGTAATGGGCTGATTTTCATTGACAATATGACATCGAAAATCAGATCAAGAATTGTTAAAAAAAAATGAAATTTTTTTAAAATTCATGAAATTTATGAAAAAGGTACTTTCTTTTAGATGTATTGAAAATCGCGAAATTTGACTGATTTACCAATAAATATTGCTTATGAGTTCTTCATTCAAAAGAACGAGACACCTGTCCAAAAGTATAAATTCTTAATACGTAAAGGTACCTATCTATCTCATGGTTTGTTTCTACTTCCTCCCTGCTTTTCGAGTTCTACGTGCGTCATTCCTTCTTGTAAACTTAAAAACGCATGTTCGTTTTGAAGAAAAAAGACAGGCATCTTTTTCGAAATTGAATTATAAGAGTTTTTTGCGTTTCAGTTCTTTGTTGAAATGTAAAACTTTGTACACAAAAATTTCATAGCTTTCGTGATCATTTAATTTCGGTAGAATTCTCTTGCTTGGTGATTCCGAATGTTTTTCTTTTTTTTCAAATATATATTTCTAAGCGGAATGGATCTCTTAACGAGTCTTTATCGCACTACAATATTACTAATAAATTTTAGCGTTAACGGTGTTGGTAAAAGCGTGAAAAACTTGCTTATTAATACGTCATACTTTCGAATTAGTATTCGTCTAATTCTGTGTGTGTTTTTTTTTGCTTGTGTTTGAAATTATAGTCGCAGAAACAGGACAAAGCGACGAGCACGAATCGAATCAAAATTACATATGTAAAACGCCTCAACGGGAGAGTCGTACGGTCGTCGAGTACACCACCCATAATACCAGTGTAACTCAGATAAATTCCGATACGGTGCAGTGTTCTACAACTCAATCAAAATACGCTTCCTTACCAGCTGCAGTTTCGCTCAGTCCATCTCCGTCTTTTAAACTATTAACCAGAAGTAAATCGAACGCTGCGGCCACGATTCCGCCGCCAACCAACGGTAACGATGGAGCATTCGACGATAGTGTAATGTCGGCCGAAAAAGCAGTCGATTTTCCCGGCAAGAAGGAAGAAAACGGATCATTCTTTAGTCGTCTGTTGCTGCGTCGAAGCAGTAAGAAGAAAAAGAACGCTGTCGACGAATTGGATGCCAACCAAAAGATGGACGTCGATATGGAATGGGATACGACTTCTTCGGAAAGCGTATGTTCGAGTACGAAAGAAGACAGCGGACCGATATCGTACGCTAATGGTATAAGTAACGCGATGAAACACCATCCGCTATTTCGACAACGTATAGAGCCGTTGAATCTACCAGATACGACGGAATCGTTGCCACCTTCGAGTCGAATTCATACGTCGATGGTTCCCATCAATATGGACGAGTCGTCCGATATGAAAACTTCGGCAACCGTCTCGTCGGCGACTTCGATCAAAAAATCGCTAAGTTTTAGAAATCACGAAAAGTTACCCTATAGTTGTTACGAAGATACGCCTAGTTTACCGGTAAATATTGGTTTGGTCGAAGAGGAAACCGTCACCGAACGGTTCAGCAAGCATTTTCGTACAAGTCGTACTTCCGACGGATCGTATAAATCATTATCGCCGACTCCGTCGACTCCCGAACCATGTAAAGAATCCGAATCGCCGTTCGAAGCCCCGGAATACGAAATACCCGGATTTCGTTTAGATGTAAAGTGGAAATCGACCTCAACCCCGATCAAGACCCCGACCCCGGATTACGGTAATATTTCCGTCATCAATTGCAACAAGGTTAATATAAATATCGAAGATGCGGCTAAAATTGAGAAAATTACCGATATCAAAGCACCCGTCCCCACACCGAGAACCAGTTTATTGACCAAATCGTCGGATACTTCGGATACTTCGTTATCGTGCAGTAGAGATAGCGTTGAAAAAGAAATCGATATTGAAAATTACGTAAACGTTACGGTGACCGAATCGAGCGGTCAAAGATCCATCGTTTCGATCAGCAGTGTCGAAACCAACAGCAGCGAACCAGCCAGTCCTTCGGGTGATTCGGTTTTCGAGCCGATCGAATTCAATGAAACCATAAATAACGAAATAACACCATCCAGCGATTCGGTATTCGACTCCGATAAAGAAACCGATAAAAAGTACGACTTGGAAGACGAAGAGATACAAATCCGTCCGCCGAGTATCGAATCGGCTACGAAAAAATCGCCTAAATCGCAATCTCCTGTTCAACTTTCGCCTAAATCAAAACCCAAACGAGATCAACCGCCTGTTATCGCCGAAAAGCCGGTTATCGTGACCGATTTCGTGAACGGAATCGTTAAAGTGAACGATACAACGGTCGTGTTACGTAGAAAAGTCAAAGACGTGTCGCAAGTCAAAGACGCGTCCCAAGCTAAAGACGATGAACCAGAATTGATGAAGGTGTTTGCCAGACGTTCGCTGAAGCTCAAAGAACCCGACGGTTTAGAAGAGATGATCGATAATGTGACCAAATCCCGAGACAGCGACAAGGAAAACGAAGATTCGAATTCGTCGTCCGAAGAACAACGCAACAAGAAGAACGAAATTATACTAGAATCGCCTAAACCGTATTTTAACAAATTTCAAAGAAGTATTAGTCAGGATGTTCAGATGAGTAAAAATGTACCCGTACTTACGGCCAACAATGAGAAACGACAAAGGTGTAGGTCTATTCCCAACGAGAAGGATACGACTCCACCAAAATCACCCCCTCCTATTATTTCACCCAAAGCCGAAGAAATCGTCGTCGAAAAACCGGAAATCAGAAACGAAGCACCCTACAGCTATAAACGAATTCAACAACGTACGCAAGAATGGGAAAAAAGGGTTCAACAAGCCAGAGGATCTAAATAAAAATTATCCTCTTTATTGTTGATGCCAGCTTACGACCCTTTTATATGTAGAGTTTCATATTTTCAGCAAAAATACGTCTTGTTTCAAAAACAAAACAAAAAAAATTTAATTACAATATTTTTATGATTTTTACAAAGTAACGTATGTTTTATTTTCAGAGTTTAGTTTACGATTTACGAATTTAGGCCTCATCATAATTGTCTATTGTTCCCTTCTCCATTTAATTATGCTGTAAAATATTTTTTTCATACTTGTGATAAAAGTAAGATGTTTTCTCGATACACTTTTATTAGAATTAGAAGCTTATCGTGATGAAAATCTCGAGATTTTTTTGTTACGTGCTTATGGAATTATTTTTTTATAATCGAAACCATCTTCACGAAGAAATTATTTCATCATCGTATAATTAAGTATGTATTTTCCTTTTTCTTTTATATAGATTGCTTGACAATCGCATTGAATTCATAACGTAAATAATGCATCAGGCTGTGATTTTCTTTTTCGTTAAAAATTAAAACTCCATGGTGTAAGGCGTGTGTTTCAAACTTGTCAGCATTTTTTGGTGTTTTATATACAATTGTTGAATCGCACAAAAATATATGAAATTTTGAAAATGAACGTAGTTCGAAGTACAGATAATATGCATTTATTTGATTTCATAGCTTGCAGCATTTTTACATTGAACACCGTCACGCAGCTTCTAGAGTTTTTTCAATTATAACTGCTTTTTATTTCTTCTAAACTCTGTTTTTATTGTGGACGTAAACGTATTCCCCCCCCCCCCAGAATTAAAAAGCATTTCATTATTTTTTGACTAATCGTTGTATATTTGTAATGCATGATAATGGCGAGATTGCTGATGGTTAAAATAAATCAAAACGCCATTACCATCGAAATTTCTAAAGTGCTTCTTTCGTTTTGGTATTGTATAACTTTTATTCATAAATTTCAATTTAAAATGTTACGTTGGTGTAGAAATATGTTTGAAAAATGAAATTACGATACTTTTCATTGGCGTACTCCTAACGAGGGCCAAGAATCATTAGCGCTGTGAGTCAAAAGTCGTACTTGCTCCGGGTTATATTCGCAAGTTATAAACTACGTTTAAACGAGAATATGATGATTTGAAATAAACAGCGGATAAAAATCAAGGTCAGTAACTCACAATAAAAAATTCAGTCATTTTGAAAAAAAATGTTCACAGTACGTCGATTTTAAATTTTGAATCAATTTAGAACCAATAATTCAAATTTAAGCTGGTGAAAAACAGAAGTTGGTGTTAACTGGCCATTCTATTTAGGTACTGTTTTGTTCGCGGTAAGCCAGTGAGAAATCCGTGCATAGAGGAAGAGGTTGAGTCAAGTTGAAACATGATACTAAAGACTAAATTTATATTTATTTCAATTCGAAATTAATGTTTTGGGCTTGTAAAAAAAGATGAGTAAAAGAGCAAGAAGATGGAAGAGAAGAAAAATAATTTCGGGCAATGGATACTGGATGGCTGAGCAATGTATCTGACACCTGTAAAAGATTATATAAGCATACCCAATGTACCATGCATCTGTACATTAAGCAGAGCTGCACCTCACTCTGGCCCAGGATCCACCAGCGCCAATTCTGAGATGAGTAGCCTAGACTGAACAGCGCCTATAGGCATGTCAGAAGAGTTGGACATAAACTACACAATGGCTTGCCTCAATATGCTATCTTTCGACTCGACTGAGGATCTTCAATGGTAGTAATCTCAACAATACCACTAAGGCTCGGCTTCATGCCACATAAGTGGCAAGACTAGGCATACTACCAAGGCTCGGTTGAGTGCCCCAAGTGTAGCTTGCTTCTCGTCATTACCAAAATAGAATAAGGTCTACTCAAGCTGGAGGAGAGCTAGTATCACAGCGTGACACCACCAGCAAGCAAAGATTAAATGAGCAAATATGCAAGGCACGAGTTAATAATATTATTGCTAGCCAGAGGCAAGCCAAATAAGTAAATATGTTGCACCAAAGTTCTCCGTGAGAAAACTCACCTCAAAGGAGAAGGTACAGGATTCAACAGTGCGGATATTTCAACGTTGAAGATCATAATTTCAGCAATTACTTAAAGAAAACCACGTGATACAATAATACATTTGTACATATATTCGTCAAAATCAGAGAACTTAATTCGCATATGTTCAATTCGCAATCTCTTAATAAGGGACATTCTTTCACTGGCGCGCGCATTCGCTAAACCAGTCATGCAGAGGGGTGAAAGCAGTAAGAGAAAAAGAAAACGTATAGCAGAGTAGGAACCTAAAACAAGCCGCGTACATGTTGCCAAAACAAAAAAGATTGCACCAAAATAAACAGGTACTAAAATTTTTCGTACAGGCTCTTCTTGTAAAAATGCTGATGCACAATTTTACAGTTTTTTTATTATGGCATATTCAATTACCCTATATTTATGATTTTATCTTAAGGTATTCCTTCATCTTTTTACTATTTTTGAAAATTTTTGAATTAGAGTAATAGTAGCCGATCTTAAAAAGGGTGGCCAAATCATTAAATATTACAAAGTAGATGAAAAATTACCTCGTGATGAAATTTTTTATTTCGTTATATTCGTTCAACAATTCGAGTAAATATTCACGGGTGAATTTCGTCCAGACACGAAATCATTTCACTATGTGTAGTTCATTCGTATTATAGAGAGCATCGTTCAGTGTTGAATTCTTCAAATTTATGTTATAGAAAGGGCGCTAAAAGCATTCGTGGATTATTAACATGTCGAGGAGGGAAACCGCTAGACTCTGGGCGATGTTGAAAGACCGCATTGAAAAAATTATAAGCATCTGTATGTGTGCGTCCTTGTCTTTTGTATAAACCACATCCCTATTCCACTTCGAACTTTCGACCAACTTCTTCATACAATTTGGTTAGGATTTGCGAAATAGTGGCGCTGCGCATCAGCAAAGTGGTGATGGTGGCGTGGCGAAGTTTATATAAAGAATGCAGGCTATACTTAAGTACATTGTGGTCTGCGAGCAGAATAAAATAAACACGTGATTTTCTGTAAGAAAAAATGCAAGACAGTGCAAAAGCGTTGAACAATACCTAACCATACAATGCCCTAGTTCAAAAAATTATCTATCTCTTGTTGTTTTTAGAATTTTTCAACTGATTTGCAATGGATAATTTTTCTAATACCATGACAAGTACTGACATTTGAGTTCCTGAAAAGAACGTAGCCGGGTAGAATGATGAATCAGGCACTAGGTAGGAATTTCAAAGTAGTTGATTTATGAAAGATGGTCCATTTTATTGTCTAAAAACTTATCTGTAAAAATTTTGACCCTTGCCTCATCTTAATCCCTGATCTAATTTTGAATAATTAAGCTGAAAATATGAATTTCGCCTATAAATTCTCATGATTTGTATTCTCGGCTGGATTCTTCCAAAATTATTGGGATGATGGATCATATGTTATGCAGTCTGGTCATAGCTAATTTGCTCAGAGTGATTCGGCGCTATATTTTTACTGAGGAGCCTCTATCGGCTTCAATGATGGAGTCTAAACATACAAAAATGTTGACTTTTTCGTGTTAGTTCAGGACTGTAGAAACTAGAAAACATGTGGCCTGATCTATCACCATAACTTTCGTTTTTGATGCATTAATACGAGATCGAAGTTTCTCGCTGGTTGTCTTCACCAGGTAACGAGCTCTGCCATTTCCTCTTTATCTGAAGCAATCGATGGTATCATCTTCATATAGCAGATTGGAGATTCTCCTTCTTCCAGTGGAAATGCCTTAAGTGCAATGTTTTAGAGCCTGTTGGATTATGTGCTCACCATATGTGTCGAATAACTCCGGAAGTAATTCAGATCCTGGACGATCCCACTTTTTTTTTTTTTTCGTGAAACCCCTCAGATTCTTCGCCATCAATTCTCACTACCGTAGCATTGAACTGATGTAGGGACTCCATCAGATCTACTATATGAGAAGGGTCTCTCATTTCTTTTTAAACTTTAAAGAATTTTCTCCAATTCACGGAGTCAAAAACTTTTGGTAGTGTAGTCTATGAAACATATATCACTACAAGTATGTTGAACTCTCTGTACTTCTCAATTATTTGCCGGACAAGGCCATTCAAAACATTTTAATTTTGTGAACCGATGTTCGCTCGAGGACGAATGACTGTGGTTAGCCTGTTCTAGACTGTACTATTTAACTGGTCAAAATTCTGAAATTTGGTGTACCTACAAAGACGCCTAATATATCAGATTTATTTCATACCATAACTGGAACTTAAACTCTCATCCAACATTATATCATAAATATCAATCCACCATGGCTCGATTTTGCCCCCAAAATAGACTATCTGATACTGACTCTACCGTAGTCACTTCCCATTTTAATGAAGTCCTAAACAAATACGCAAATCATCAATTCCTTTTCACTGATGGGTCTAAAAACTCAGATCTGACAGGGTGTGCTTTTGTTCATGATGATCATATTCTCTGCCCTCTCCCACCCTACTTCTCCGTTCTCTCAGCCGAACTATATGCAATCAAAATAGCAATCACATACATATTTTCTTAGACTCACTCTCTGCCTTGCATACCATCCAAAATCTGAATAACAAAAAACAACATTCCATAGCGCAGGAAATTGTCCA